>JAHZNC010000711.1:0-56179 GCA_027744095.1 Zhuqinia jingwanae | reverse complement strand
TCAAAGTACCCCTGTGTAATAAGTTTGGTACAAATGGTCATAAAAAAATATTACTCAAATAAGCATTATTTGCTTTGCACATGCTCAAAAACCATTTTTTGCCATAGTTTTTGGCATTCATAATATGAATTTCATATAGGGGACGAGCGTGCATGAGCAAATAAGTCGACATTGATGTGCTCGTAAATCTGTCCAGCCGTACTTGCAAGTCAAAAGTTACGAACAGACGTACGTGCACGTAAAATACCTATATCCACGTACGGACCGAAGCATTTTATAAAGTAGCTCAAACTTGGTTATTTAATAATGGCAATAAAAGTAAAATGGGATCGTAAATTGAGAACTATATGATTGTCAAACATATACAAACAAAATAGAGACACAGCATCATGATATGATTGGATAGATAGTAAAAAAAAATATGGGAGGAGAATGATGAGATCGTACGTTACCTTACTTCTTTTTGCTTCCGTTACAAGTACGAGCACATATATATAGGAACTGGAGAAAAGAGACAAGGACGTACGTTATGTATTTCTTTTATGCGCACAGACACTGAACATGTGTAAAATTGACAAAAATTGCATCATCCTTGTGTGTTACTTTTATTGTTTCCAATGTAATCTGAGCGAGCCCAAGAGAAAATTGAACTGAACTGAAAAGCGTTTTTTTCTCTCTCTCTCTCTCTCTCTCTCTCTTCGCCACTGGAAGACGAAAAAGCAGTTTAAAATTGTAATGGGATATAGGAATGTGAAATATAAACATACGTCGTAGCAGCAATCCTCTTTTTTCTCCAAAAGAAAACTTGCACACTGTGAATAGTGTGAATATATAGAGTATTAGCGTGAGTGATAGTGATGTATGGATGTGATGATGATAACGGTAAGGATGAGGTGCAATATACAATGGAGGTGATGTGATGTTGCGATATGCGTTGTTGCGCCGTGCTCTGTTTTGTCCGACTGTTCGTATGAGACTGAGCCCGTTTCCCGTTGTGCGAACGCTATATTTTCCCTTTCAATGCACCACATCCTCTTCATCCACCACTAAGTTTCTTCATTGACTTTACATGCTTTACAAAGAAGAGGGGCGAGAGCGAACAAAATTGCCTCAAATAACTGACATGACATTTTGCAAAAATGGGAACGTTTCAAGCAAGGCACGGAAAGAAAGAAAGGACATACAGCAGAGGGAAAGTGAGCACAAAGACTCAAGTCCCAACATCCAGATACTGTTTCTTATTCTTACTAGTAAAATTAAATAGTAATAAAAAGTAGGGATGAGAAAAAAAAGTGGAATCAGAATAGGTACAACAGAAAAGCTCATTTCCAAACAAACAACCGAATCCTCTAATATCATATATCATTTTTTTTTGGACTAAACAAGAAATAATAATACCCAGCAAAGTTGTTTTTCGTGAGTATTCTCCCCTGTAATTGTACGTAAATATTATGAACGTTCCTTCACGTATATAAAGGTGAGTATAATATTTTCTCAATCCACTACCATATTATATGCTTCACCAGACTTGTATCTACTTTTCTCCAATTTCGCGTGGTTGAATGGAAAATTTGGAGTAAATAACGGAGAAAACACTTACTTGGCTGTTAATAGTTGCTCTCTTTTAGTAAAAAAAACTGTAACAACAGTATATGTATGGTATCATTATTGGAAAATTTTCTTCGTCATTCGTACAAAGAACAGCCAAGTCGCTGATATTATTGACTTTTAGCTTATCTATAATTCCATTGCCAATGACCAAAATACTACTTTCCATTGCCGTTGGCGCACAAACAAGCTTAGTATACCTGACTTGACTGATTTCGCCTTTCCTCTTAAAAAAAACTTTGCTCTCCCTTGACTTCTTTGGTACTTCTTTAGTATGTATGGTTATTATTTATATTTGATATGCCAATAATATAATATAGTTTATGTCCAATGTCCGTCGTAGCGTGAATTGAGTATTTTATATTCACAATTCACACTCACATCACATCACAACTCTGCATTCTATGTCGTAAGGTTAGTTTTTTGTTTTGTTTGTTTTTAACAGGGCAGAGCTAGAGCAAGCAAAGAATATCGCCAAACATGGAAGGGAGTACCAAATTCGATACTCGTGTAAAGGTTTTTTGGTTGCACGGATGAATGGGTGGATTGAAAGTTGCTCAACAAAAGTAAATCCAAGAAATAACCTTTACCTTCATTGGTTCCATTCACATCATCATCACATTAGGGTAGAGCAGCATTGAACACAGGTAGGCGTAGGAGACCTTTTTTTTTTTGTTCAACTTGTTGTTTAAGCAAGATATTGGGATGTTCAGTGATATCGAAAATTCCTATAATAATAATGGCCATTTGGCAAGACAATTTTTCATGGAGCATTTTTCATTAATTCAGGATTTAGAGTTGCATACATGTAGGTGGAGGAAGTCGAACGGGGAGAAAACGTTTTTATTTAATATGGAAGAAAAATGAAAATGCCATGTTTTTGGGCAGCAAAAGTGGGGATAATTGTTAATGGCAACATGTGCGTCTTTTGATGATGAGGATTCGGAGATATAGGTATATCCTCCTTAAGGACACAAAACTGGACGGATAATGCTAGTGCTATTCAGTTCTCATGTTGACTTTCCTATTTTTTTTTGCGGATGAATGGCTGCATATTGCGAATTAAATTCGAAGGATGAAGGAGGGTGAGGTTGAGGAAGAAGGAGATGTAGCTGGAAGGCATAAAAGCAAGACAGGATGATTATTTCTTTCCAACACAATAACTTTATTGTTGTATCGTTGTACGCGATATGAACGGACATGTAATATACTAAAATATAGCGTATGTAGGTATGCATGTAATCAATATAGTTGGTTATTATTATTATGATAATATGATATTATGTATTGCATTGTAACAGGGCAACATGTAGGCATTTTAAATTGGCATTTGGTATTGACCTCTTCAGAGAGAAACATAAATATTTTTGCATTTAATTTTTCTGTTCATAGGATAATATTGCACAATGTATAGTGTGGCTAATGTATTTTTAGGCCAAACAATTTGTTTGGTCAATTGGATGATGATCTCCAATCCTGAACCCTTGTCCGACCATGAGAGCCTTGAGGAACTGACGAAGTTCTGGATCAATCGTGCGAGAGCGAGTCATTGCCGTGACAGTCTCATATCTGTAGCCGTTGGGAGCCAGGATGGCGCAAGAGTAAACTACAGTCCATTGCTTGAACTCAAGGTCAGCTGAGAGGATGATCACGTCAGACTCCACTGTGTGCACGGAATAATACATTACGTAATTAAAATGCTGAAAAATAGCTATACATACACCTGCCATACTCACACAATATTAAGCAATAATATTATTTATTGCTTAATAATATTGATCACGCTGAACACAATTTTTTTTAAAGACCAGCCCACACCATCAGCAGTTAAAAGTAGTCATGTCACAATAAAATTAATTTAACAGAATCTCCATAATCTTATCTAATCAATTTAGATAACCTTCAATAATTGTTGAGGAAATACAAGCGAAAGCCTTGGTATGGTAGCTCATTACAAGGTATTTAGGTATATGGGAATTTATCTGGAATTGGATTGCTAATAATAAATTTTCAATTGGCAATGAAAATATTACAAATGGCTTACCTGTACCAGTGGTCATATACCACATGGAAAGAAAAGGACTCCTGGTGTTGTTAATGCTAACGGAAGAAGACTCGACAATAGAAGCACCAGTGGTGGAGTTCACGAATCTACAAATGATGCATACCTATGTTTATATCTCCTTTTAGGGTAATGTGAGATGTTAAAATAAAATAAAAACGAGATATTTTTGCATACGAGTCCACGGCAGCAATGTTGGTTATGTCCGTTCCGTTGGGAAGACTGAGGGAGCGAGTGGCACATCTAGAGTTTATCAAAAAAAATATAGGGAATTAACGATATTTGATTCGACAAATTAAAAAAAAATTATTGCTGACGTGATTGAACGAGTACATTGGTAGATTTGAAGCAAGAAGCAATTCTAATGAGTGTTGGGCATCAAAAATCTTACTTGTAACTTGGTGCGGGGAAATTTCCAATGTTAGATCCAGCAATTTCATGCATGTACCAGTTGCCCATATACTGTTTCAACGAACCATTTTATAATGCATTGTTTGTATATGTTAGTAAAATCTTGTGGATTTTTTTGTTACCTCAGAAATGTTGAGTCCATGACGCGGTGTGAATTGAAAGATATCAGCGTGACATGGAACTCCAACTTGAGCTTCAACAACTAAGCCAAAAGCCACAATAGCAATGGCCAAAGCGGTTAAATGTGCATGTGACATGGTGATTGGGTAGGGTATGCTTAAACGGCAGTTGAATGGAGTTGCTTTCACTTGTACCTCTTCTCAGGCGTATTGCGTGCCAAATGAGAAGATTTATTGAAATAATTCACGTATTTATACTTGTAGGAGGTTCCTCTCCCACACGTGTTTTTTAATGAGGGGATTTTTTGATAAAATTATAAATATCTATGTGAATAAAATGAATTGATTGATGATTGATTAATCAGTTAATTCTTATCAATAACAGTAGCAGGTTGAGAATTTGGTTTCCTCACTAAAAAGATGAGTTTTCACACGACTCATTAACATGAGGAGCCTCCTCCTCGCGCTTGTAGATACGATATTCTCCCTCTTTATGGGTTGAATGAGGACGATCAAGTGACGACGAGCCAGATGCATGGTGGCATGAGTGAGTGAGGATGGAACTTTATTTCCCATACTTCTAATCCCATGCCAAATATTCCTAACTCATTTATAACATACGCATAACAACAGAAATGAATCCAGCAACGTTATTTTGCAGATTTGAAATAATTAACGTTCAAGTGAACTCATTAACAGCTCATTTCTGAAATAACTATCACTACATTCCATTCCACCGGGAAAAAGCATCCCCACTATTAAAAATGCGATTTTTGGGTTACAATTTGTTGGATGGATGTGTTCGAAGCGCAATATTTAACAGATTTTCGTTCGTTTCATGGGACCCAGTAAGAGTAAATTTATGCATTAAAATGGAGGAATTATCATACCACAAATTCTGTAATATTATGAAAAGTTACAAAATGAATTTCACGTAAATTAGCGTTTTTTCCTGACGTCGTTAATTCTCCAATTAATTATCAAAGGTACTTAAAAGACAAAGTTGAAAGTATAAAAATAAATGGGAACTATCACCAGATCAAACTTTGCTTGATCGACATAGAGAGGGTGAGTAAAAAGGAGAAATACGTCATATAAATCCCAACCTCGGTGGGTTGCATAACTTTTCGAACCTTGTGGACTCGTGGACCGACAAATGATAATGCCAAAAAAAATTCATAGTCGGATCATATCAAATCGTAATATACGATGCGTTACGTATATGATGGTATCTTTGGTTTATCTTCGCTTCGGCTTATACGCTGTGATAATAATGTTGGATATGGGCTTAGTAAAAACAACTAACTTGCAATGGTAAGTGCTCAGATTGGATGACAAAGTCTAGGGGGGAAATATGGAGAAAAACGCGATTCATGCTGAAAGCTAAATTGACGTAAAAGCACTAATTAAATTTAATAAATTTAATAACGCTTAATCTTAATCAGAACAGTAGGGATTCGAAAAAGGTTTTCAGAGGATATAGTCAAACTAATAATGTACTAATTTTGTGTGTTCGAAATTTGCATTTGTCCTGCTTGTATGAAAACGATCTGCTTCCCATTTTACAAGAATAAGGGAAAGCTTACACAAGCGTGTATTTAACATAAATTATTTAACAAACATACATGAACGTGTTTTTTTATACAATACGATAGCTCGTCAGTGTCATTGTCATTATGCAAGGCTGATAATGGAAATGCATCTGAACTACTTCAAATAAATTAATTTACTTGTGACAAAAAATGAATTCTTTTTATGGCGACTCTGACGAATCTTGCGGTCTTGTGGTTACTGGGCTTGGGTCTTTTTGGCTGTCCCTACTTTCTGTCACACTCCAGCTAGCTTGAGCCCTTTAGGCCAAGACATTCTGGTCTCCCTGACATGAGGAGGGGAAACAGTGAGATACGGCCTTTGGGCTGTATTGTTTCCTTGCCAGTGCTACATAACTTCTTGTCGTCATTGTGATGAGCCCATTGGAAAAGAAATTTGCAATGTTAAAAATAATTGTGTATGTATGCATACCTACTGATCTTCAATAAAGACAAATAATAATAATAATTAATATTTCAATTTCAACCCTGTACAGGCTATAGGCCTGGTTTTGCACAAGTGCTTGGTTATCTTCGTAATTTTTAAAATGCGGTTGATAGCATTAACCCCAAAAATCTTATAGTTAAACTGATCGAAAAATTTCGACAACTATGGTAGCTACTTTACAGATCACAAATTTAGGATAGTAAATGCATATCCAACAAAAATCACCTATATGATGTGTCACACACTACTTTTGACTTTAGCATAAATAATGGTTGCCTTCTGGAATCATGTTTGGAACCGCTTCTCGTTTCCTAGAGGCTTCAGTAGGCAATAGTTCGTTGATAATAATGAAATCCGAGAATGACGTTGCTTGGTTTTGGTCAGGAAGTCTTATGATGCCCCTTGTTACATACATCAGTTATAACTTATAACTGTATAACTAAAGAAAGGATTGAAAAGGATTGTAATTTGTTTCGGTTAAAACAAACTCGTGAATAAATTCAAATCAATTATGAATTATGGTGTGTGTTTACATCAGTTATAACTTATAACTGTATAACTAAAGAAAGGATTGAAAAGGATTGTAATTTGTTTCGGTTAAAACAAACTCGTGAATAAATTCAAATCAATTATGAATTATGGAGTGTGTTGTAGTTTTTCGTAGTATAATACGTGTGTAATAAAAATGGGTGAAAAAGAAATCTGTTAGCAGAACAAGGCGACCAGACAACAGACTGAATTGCTATCTGTGGTGAACGTCTCGCTCTCAGCGGACCTCAACAAATGTAATATCGTTTCTGTATATTGCGCTTCGCGTACTGTCACTGTATATTGTATTGTATGTATTATACTGCATGTAGGTATTCACCTAAATAATTATCATTATCATGAACTTCACAATACCTATTGTACACTTTCCTCGGGTTCTAGACAACCCTTACCCATCTTTCTAGCATCCACAAACAAATCAGTCATCAAAAGGAAAACATACAAGACACTTGCCGCTTCCACATCTTTACGTTTTTCAGTACCTTTTATCTAACTATAATAACTACACCGCCGTGCGTTGGTGTTTGGAATGGTTATAGACTACACACACACACCACTCACCACATATTATTTCAAAAAGTAATTTTTTTGGTAAAATAAAAAATTAGTGGGCGCTAAACATTTTGAATCAAAATTTGTGATTGTTTAATAAGGTTTTAATGTGAATATCAGCTGATTTAAAAGTCTAAAAGTCGATTGCTAATAAAAGTTCTAACTTGAAACTGACTCGAGCTGTGCTGGCACATTGAATTTCGGGATAATTATATATTGATTCAAACTTTAAAAAAACAATGATTGGATGATTTATTTTTGTGGAATTGACGGTTTTCAATGAAAAAATCAAGTAAAGGTACAAAATCAAAGTGGTAGGAGGTAGGAATTTAGAATCGATTGTGCAACTATCGATTTAAGAGTGATTTTGTGAGTGATTTTCATTTTATTATATAGTTTATTATTAGTTACATAACTGCTCATTTGTTGTTTATAGCTCAAGCAGCTTGATAATGAGAATTTATTTATATAGATATCTAGGTGTCGTCGTTTTGAAGCTTAATCATGTCTTTTCGAAGCTCCATTCCTGCGACTTCGTCGTCTTCTGGAGGAGGAGAAAATATGTACTCCCTAAAATGGAATCATTACCCCACCTATCTGACCACTGGGTTAGCCAAACTTCTGGAGGACATTGAATTTTCCATGACTGACATAACATTGGCATGTGAGGGTCAATTCATTCAAGCTCATAAAATTGCGCTAGCTGTTTGCAGTCCCTTCTTTAAAGAGTATTTTAAGGTAATTTAAAGTGTATCAGTGCATGCATTAATTTGAAACATGTGCTTATTTTTGAGTTTGTTGGAATATACTTTAATTAAAATTCCTTTTAATCATAGACCTATCGCATGGATAAACCAGGAGGACTGATTGTATTAGCCAACGTTAAGTTTAGAGACCTCAAGAATATTATTCAATTCATTTATCAAGGAGAAGTTAACGTCAGCAATTCCGACCTGAATAGCTTTCTGAGAACTGCCCATGATCTGAAAATTGAAGGATTAGTGGACGCATCGGTAAAATTTATATTTTATATAATATTTTAACTTATTACAAATACACGTAAATCAAATTGATAGATTTGATTGCTGTTTCTATATTACACTGACATATTGAATTTTTTATTGATGTTCCAGGCTAATGGTAGTGGCACAAGTTCCTTAAACACAACCAGCGACCAAAAAATGGAAAATTCCAAACCTAATCAAAGTCCTTTGACAGGAGTTACAGATCAAGTAGCTACTCCCAGGTTACCTGTATCTAGTTGTAGTCACACTAGCAGCAACAGTAGCGAGCAACCTCCAATAAAACGATCTCGTGTAGTAGGTCCTTCCGGACACAGTAGTACCTCTGCTATTCAAACTGGTGCCTCAACGTCAGAGCCATCCATTATTCCTGAAATTGATCGGAAACAAAGCGCTGGTCCTGTGCAGCTTCCTCATGTTGCCGATTATGATCCCCTAGAAATGGAACATGACCAGGAAGAAGAAGAAATGATTAATTTGGACGATGTCAAACCAGAGCCCATATCTGTGTACAGTTTGAACGACGAGAACGATGATGAAGACAGTCTTGGGCAACATCATGGTGGAGGGGGCCATGTTTCCGAGGCGCCAAGAAATGAATCCACTGGTGTGATTAACATTATGATTACTGATTACTTAACCATAGATTTCAGTGGCGATTGAATGTTTACAACAATGCTTTCTTTATAATTTGATTTTTTTGCAGGAATACTCTACCATAATTTTGATTCATCTATGAGTCAACCACCTGGCCCAGGACCGTCATCTACCACCGCAAGCCTTCAACCTGGATCTAAGACAGCTAGTAAACAACCAGGTATATTCAATTTTTGCAATTTTTTTTAAATACTACAAATTTATCTATAAGAGCTAGAACTGGAGAAGTAAAAGGATAACTAGAGTACATCTTATGTCGGTGTTTGTTGAGATTGTATTTCTGTTGTCACTCTTAGTTTGGGTTCAGAGATTTAGTATCCCAATCAAGTTTTTTTTTTGGCTTGAGCATTCTTTTGTAGTGGTAAGTGGTATTTTGTCCTTCTTCTTCAAACGTGTACTACATTTTACGTTTTTAGTTATACCACAACGATGTTCAGATAGAAGAGGGGAAGATGGGGGGCCATATTGGGGAAATTGCTATAAATGTCCTATGAAAACATCGTCGAGAAAAAGATGTGATGTTTGCAAGCAGTTTATTTGTGCAAAGTCTACATGTCGAGTTAACTTCACAATAGGACGTCGGTTGCACCACAAGTGTACAACTTGTAGTGACCACACTTTCGGGGCTGTGCCCATGTTCGACGGTTCTACTGTTACAAAAGAGCAACATTTATCATAAAGTCAAATGTTTAAATTGACAAAAGTTTCTTCGGTGTTCGGCTGCTTCTTTTCTAATAAAACTTTAAATGTTCAGAAAGAAAGAGCTTAAATGTTTAATATCTCGTATTGCTTCATTTAGAGAACTCTTCACACTCACATTGGCGTCCTAGAGTTCTTGATGGCAAATATTTCCAAATTCTTAATTTGGATCATGAAACTGAAGGTGTGGGTGTTAGAGCTTCTTGTGTCTCTTGCCAGCGAACTATAAAGGGGCGACTTCATCCAACATCCAATTTTACCACTCATATGAAGGTAGCATACCCACACATCTTTGTTTAATTGACACTTAAAAAAGCTCGAATATAAAATATTCCTACCTTTTCCGCTGTTTTGTCTCGTGCTGACTTGCTGATGATTCATGTCAAGTGTGGTTCAAAATTTTTCAGAACTGCCACAAGGACATGTTCGAGTCGTATAAACTGTACAAACAAAGTTCAAGGACTAATGCTAGAGCTCATAAACTACAATCATCGGCTACACAGGACTAAGTTGACCAGTCACCATATCAAAACTATTTTTATTTTTAGCATTCAGCATCGTAGCAGTTAGAACCTTTTAATGTTACATATATAGAGATTTAATTTTGGTCTTAGACCCTTATTTCAAATAGTTATTTTGGTTTTATATGAATTCAGTATTAGGAACTGAAAACTAATGATGATAATAATAATAATAATAAAACTACATCAACTTCAAGTTGATCAATAAGACGAGTATATACACAACTTTAAATTGTAGTTTTCTTCCTTTTCCACATCGTTATTTCTTTCATTTGTTCGTTTCCTTTCATTTGTTTTTTATGTAGGAGGAGTCGTGTTCTCACAATTATCATCTTCCTCCTTTTATTCCTCTTCGATGAGGTCAGGGGAAAAGCGCAGGGTGAATAAGTCATTACGACAAACAATTATGGAATACTTTCATTACAACGCAATAACGCGCCTCTCCACTTGCCTTATTCAGAGTTGTGGCTCTAATATTACGGGCAAATCTCCCTCGGCCATGAAGGATCATTTACTTATTCTACATCCTAACATTTGCGATGAAATTATTAGAGATTTCGGAGACGAAGCTTTCGATGTGCGCTTGTGAAACATGTGTTCCATGATTATAACTTGTTTAAAAAAATATTTATATAATAAAAAAAAGAATTTGAGTTATAGGATGATATGATATGGAGAGAGGAATATTTCTTTCCGCATTGATCGATTGTGTTGCATTATTTAAAATACTAAATCATCATCACAATTAAGCTTCCATCATCAACACGATCCACTCCTCATCCTCGTAATAGTAGGTATCTTTTCTAACATTTTGTTTTATTGATGTCGTGTGCCTTTCCGTCTGTGTTGTAGGGATAACGTGGATGAGTGGTGATGGTCAAGCAATGATGATGATAGACACGTGGGGAGACAAAGATGCAGTCGCAAAGAGGGGTGGTGGTCGTATAAAGAAACATGCAGTATGGAAGTATTTTGAATGCATTCCTGGAGTAAATAACGAGTCTCGATGCCTGGTACCTGGTGGGTGCCCAGCCAGAGGGCCAACTGTCAAAGGAAGAGCTAATCATTTAATGGTGCATTTGCAAATACACCACAAAAGGGAATTTTTTGAGATCACTTCCATAGAAAAGGAACGGAAGGAGAGAGAAGCACTGTTAAATAATATTGGGCACGTACCCTCGTCATCTGATCAACAACAGCAGTCACAGTCACCTCCACTCTCGCTACCAGTCCCTTTAAATTTCCTTCCTGCAGAAGATGATGATATTTTCGTTTTGTAGTAGGAATCAAATTTCTATCATTCTTCTCTCAATTTAACTTGCACGTTTCATAAAAAAAACTTTTTGTTTCCCTTGTATGTGTAGGCGAACAAGGGGGGTCTCTTAAACGTGGAAGGAAAAGAGAGCATAGTGCGTGGAAATATTTTGAGTACGATAAAACTAATGATATGTCAAGGTGTCGTGTCACCGGGGGATGTCCAACACGGCACGGCTGCGTTAAGGGGACTGGAAATAAACTAATGCGTCATTTGCAGAGGCATCATGGTCCAGAGTTTATTGAAGTATCTGTATTGGAAGACACGCGCAAAGCGCAAGTTACTTCCCACCAATTAATCGCACAACCCACATTTGTTATTAGTTCAGCAGAGTTCAGGAGAGCCCTTATCTAGTAACTAATCTTTCGTTACTGAAAACAATAAAGTGCAATGCGCTGATATGCATACAAACATTATTTTATATTGAGAATGAACACACAGTTCCTCGAAGGAATAAAGTTGTTCCTGTTGTTTGCATGAACACTGCTAGTAAATTGTCATTTATTTCTCATCTTCTTATCGTAGGGAATGAATTACATATGTAGTAAATGAGAATTTTACACATTAGGTAGTAACAAAAATGAAGCGAGCATCATGCAAATTGCGAATATCCGTTGTTTTAAATTGTTTCAAATTTTGTTTTAGTTGGCATTTATTTATTTTAACCGTAAAAATCTTGATTTGAATCTGAATGATACACATATAGAGATCCTTGTAGACCTTGCCTCTGATTTCGGTGAACTTGTTAAGTGTCCACCATTACACGAGTCTGGATCTGGTAGACCGGATTCGCCAACAGCCCTTATCTTGAATGAAATATACTCCTTGTCAGATTCTCAAGAGGAAGCTTCAGCTTACACAATCCCTCCACTTTGTCCTGGAGGTGACAACGGTGCTGTTGGCGTGATTGGTGGTGGTGGTGGTGATATTGCGTCTTCATCCTCATCGGCTATCCTACATGGAATAAATAGCGAGGGTCGCCCAGTTTGTAAATATTGTGGAAAGGACTTTAAAAATCGAAACACATTGAATAATCACACGTCAGTGTATCATCGTGAAGAGAAAAAACGACTCAAGAGTTTTGACGAAACGTTTTGACTTAAAGAAAAGTGCACAATTAGTAGTTTAAAAAATAATAGTTATAGTTTTGCTGCTTATGAGGATGGGATGCTAACTCGGGAAATATATTTTTTGTTGATTGTTGTGAACTTACAGATAGGAACAAGAAAACAGTGTTTGCAACCGGATCGACCAAGTTGTCGAGAAATAAACAACGGTCACATTTATATCGAATTTGTAAATACTGTGGGGGTTGTTTCTACAAGACAAATTTAGCACGCCATGTGAAACAGCAGCACCCTCAGTTACTACTTGCGTCGGGAAACAAATTGTTTAATTGTGGGGTCTGTGGCCTGTCGTACAGAAACATGAACAATTTGAGGAATCACATGGAAAAGAATCATCCTTAAAATTAAATTAGGGGGAACTTGTTTTATAGAAGTTGTGACTGTTGTGAGTGCGCAGTGTATGTACGTAAGAATGTGCACCTTTGCTATTATTATTATTTTGTGTTTGTATCAATTTTTTCAGCAGATAATGAAGATGAGAGTACTGCTGGATCAGGCTCAGTGATGTTCCAAGAACTGATAGAGGCATCCACTTATGTAATAAAGTGCAAAAACTGTGGAGGCAACATGCCCTTTGATCAATGTCAACTGCATGCATGTGTCAACTCTCCAGTATTTGGGACAATTGACCCGGTAATGTGTCCGCAGTGTAAGAAAACATTCAAAAACAAGAACAGTTTGAAGGTACACAAGAGTATCTACCATCGGCAATTAAACTCGAGCAAGGTGTCGCCAGGCGTGCGATTGAACTCTTTGATGGAGTTGGAGTTTATGTATCCATCATCTCAGAAAACACAAATTCCGCTTGTAGAAACTAAAAATGAGGTAATTGGTTCGCAAGTTCCCCGTGTCGAAATGGATTCATCAACTAGTGCATCTAGCCCACTGCCACCTCCTCATACTCAATTTCAAGCGTTAGCAGCAGGCACCACCAATTTTGGAACAATTGATGTTCCACATGTCGTGCAACCGCATTCCCACGTAGCCCCACTAACTACTCAGATACAAGATGACAAAGATATAATGCCAATCACCATCCCTACTTATTTTATAGACTCTTAGTTGCCAATGGACGTTTTAAAACAAATGCAGATATGCGAATAAAAGCGAACTAAATCAAGAGTTCTGCTAAAATCGGATTTACCGCAATATTGTGCGTTCCTTTGTTAATAATTAATGTAGAATATATAGACTTTTGTATGTAATGCGATTTAATACTTCCATGACAAGCTTACGATAATAATTTATAATACGTTACTTTAAATTGTGGCTAAATATTTTCGTGGAATGTTAATAAAATAAAGTTTACCCCATTTATATAACTAAATTAGCTAAACGAAAAGAAAATACTAACTGAATCGTGAAAAACAATGCGTATTTTCAGTGACATAGTTTCAAATATTTTAAATTAAATATGGTTATAATAATTCCTATTTTGATCTAAAGTAAAATGTAATTGTAAAATTATTTTGAACACTGTTCCATCTGCAGTTCACCAGACCCACTAGACAAACAATAGGACAAAAGTACATAAAAGTATTTGGTAAATATAAATATTCCGGGAAACCAATCAATCAATAGGGTTCAAAATTATTATTATTATCATTATTATTTCATCCCGTCTCTACTCCCCAGGAATTCCTAGACATATGCTCTCACCGAAGTTATCAGGATACGGAAGGTTTTGAATCTGATATCTTATCATATATAAATAAATAGAGTAAAATCGCTGTCATACAATTTATATAAACGACAAAACAAAATCAGTCACAATCGAAGTCAGTTAATCAGGATAAATTTGTCTTTCAGTTTCACAGCAAGGTAAGAAAACACCCATTTTGTTTTAAGCATCTTCTTGTATGATAAGGAAAGGAGTATTATAGCGTATAATCCTCGCGTAGCGATAACTCTGGATGAAAGTACATAAAGTCCATTTGCATGTCATTGCTGACCAGACAGCCGCCAAGTAGAAGCTGTTTCCTGCGGGTAGCATTGCTGTGAAATCAAGGGCAAACAGAAATATACATTTTTTTTTGAAGAATTAAAAAATGGCATATTTTAGAATTTGGGGAGGGATTGAATTAGAACATAAAAACTTACGAATGTGATGATACGCGGCATATATGACATACCACGCTGTGAATCCAAGGGCGACACAAAATGAAATGAAACCTAAAAATTTCGTAAAATTGAATTTCAATGTTTTCCATACAGCTTGTTTAAAAAAATATTCGGTGTGGATATAAAAAGTAATACGAGTAATACCAAAGGCTGCCAGTGCATGGAGCTGACCAACGCTGTACCAAACTAGGGATAAAAAACATAATTTTTGTTTTAAATGAAAACTTGCTGCACTAAACTTCTACGTTAGTTTACTTAACAACATTTACCCGAGAGTCGATGGTTGGAGGAAAGCAGTTTCAGGTGCAAACAGATTCCGGCGTACATGGCTTTAAATTAGGAAAAAAATAACTTCATCAGTGCAATAAAAACATTTCAACCGTCAACTAAGAAAGTGTAAACTTTTTTATTTTTACCTGAAAGAAGGCCCCATGTTCCACAATGATCATTTCTGTAAAAAAATGTGAACAGGAAGAAAATAGTGATGCCGAAATAAATCCCCAGGGATGTAAAAATGCAAAACAGCCAGTACGAACACCGTTTCTCCATTTTGTCAGATTGTTCAAAAAACCTTATGGAATAATTATCGCTTTATTCTTCATTTGTCATTACAAAAATTGCAGAGAAACGAAACTCGACGAATTTTTCTGTATAAAGGGAAAAACAATAAACTAAGCATATAGTATCATCAAATTTGCCTTGTAGCCTGTTATTATTAAAGAGTTGCTCAATGTCGCACCCAGTACACCTACACAAATTGCAAGTTGTGGCTCCTGTCAAATAGTCAAATCAGTAAAATGAGCTGACAGTTTTCTGATCAGATTTTTTTTAATCTCTATTTATTTTAATGTGGTGCAAACACAAATTGAGTAAAATTATAAGTAAAAATACAGGAAAAAAAGACGAATTCTGACACGTCAAAACAAAATTATTGTATTCACGGTAAAAAAAAAACTTTGAACCATTGAACCCGCACCCATGTCATAATGAACTTGCAAAATAGTTTGTAAACCTCCTTTGGTGTAACTTTTAATTAGCTTACCCTCGTCATTAATGAGTCAGAGTTGAGTAGTTGAGTAGACTGAAAATGTCCGCAAACATACAAGAATTTGTCTGACTGATAGAATGCCACTTTTGACTGTGTTTACTGTGTGCTACATATATTTGTACACAGTAAACAGATGTAGTTTTACACAGCACATAATATGCAAAAACAAAATACTACGTTAAAATGCCTCTCCGAACATATGTTTTATTGTCAAAGTAAACAGATACAGATGTTGACAGTGTATTGAGTAGCAGCTTGATATTTTTGAACACAAGGTGAGGAAGGAAGATGATATAACAATGCAGTTGTTCAGACAAACAAAACTAAAAAAAAAGTATTTTCAGAAAGGGCAAAGCTGTAAAACTGCAAATTTTCATCTTTTCTCTTCTATAATCTATCGTTTAAAGAAGGTTTTCAAGGTAAACAATAAAGATGAGCATGAGATGTATGTTCCGCGCTATCAGATCAAGATCTCCAACCTAGAACCTACCACCACGCACAATTGCTTGCGTAGTAGTTGCTACAAGAACGGAAAGTATTTAAAATTCGATCACTGATTAAAAAAGTGGATCAATGATAACAATTTGTAAAACTATTGTAAGTCAATAAATATAATGCGCTACTATTATGCTTATTTGATGAACGAAAGTGAAACATAATTGTTGCGAAATCAATGAGAAAAAAAAGTCTTACATTTATGCATACAACATAATCTTCTTATAATAAATAGTACACAGTACACACTACGAATTGTAGTCTACGATACACTATACATACAACGATCATGTATGATGATTGATGATAACTGATCATAAGCCAATCATTATTTGCAGTCAATTCATTCAACCATAATATAGTGCCAGTGGTGGTAGACTACCACTGGTAGTTACTATTTATGCTTTTATTGTATGCTTGCATGTATGTATATGTAAGTTAGTATGTAATACTTTTACTCTTCAATTGTAATACATAATATCATAAAATTACAATCAAATCCACATAGGTACAAAATGTAATAACAATAACTTAACTATAATAATACAATTTACTAGTGGGCCAGCATGCTTGGTACACATGCACGAATATTTCGAGATGGCTGAACTCATTATTGTTTTTGTTACCAATTCGTAATACCAAATCGGCCCCATGCCCTGGTGACGATGGTTTGAGGTGTATAAGTGATCCCTCCGGCCGAACGGTCTGTGAGGGTTTTATATGACAAATAAATCAACCAAATCATTTTGAACGAGAAATTTTTCGACATGTAAATACAATTTTTAACATTACCGCGATTAAAACGGCGCCTGGAGTCAAATACGTAACATTTTGCAGATGTCCACAATTTTCATTTCCAATTACAAATTTTTCAGAAGGTTATAGTATGAACAAGTATTCAATCGATTTTTTCGAATGGAGAGGGAACTAGGGAACTAATGATTTTATGGATTGAGGTTGGTTGTCAATGCTTTTAAAAGTTGTGGGAGCAGGTTAGAACGTATCACTCGATTCATCTAGATGGGTAATACAACAATTAATCTTAATTGGTGTTACTTTTGCATTCCCTCCAAGAGGAGGTATGGAGAAGACTTGTTTCACACTTAATACATATGCTATAGCAAGCGACGTATCATGCGAACGGTCTTAAAATCGCGAAGGGGTACAACTTGTACGTTTACAACAACCAGTTTTACTTGTGCATACTACGTAAACCTTCTTTATAACTTTTACAACCAAAGGTTTACTTAATTTAAAAAAGTGTAAGTGTAGTGTATTTACATGTACAAAAGTTTGCATTGGCATTGATGTTTTGATGTTAAAACAATTGTTATTGTTACGTTGTCACGTAGCTTAAGAATTCAATCTAGTATTGTGTTTGAACATAGGTAAGTTAGTATTTGTTAGCAACATAAAGCAGTAGCAAATATTAGCAATCTAATGAAGCTGCTAGTATAAAGCAAAATGTTTTAGAAGCTACGGCCTAAATCTAAGCACTTTCTACATGGGACAGAAGGTATGGTATGATCTGCTCAACACCTGCTACAGACACATAATGTTAGCATTGCATACAGATTTCATCTCACGATGATGGAGTTGAGAGGCTAACAATCTGGGAAATCATTTGCGGATAAACCAAGATCAATTTTTAATTTATAGGAGAAGTTACTAGGTGAATTGTTTTGTTACATTTACCCGGCAAAATATCACAACTTGGTTGAGACTGGGACTTGCTATCGGAGCAAAAAATAGTTTTTTTTTTCAAGGATTGCTTTTTGCTAAAAATGAACACAATGGCATAATAATGATGTTCCATTCTGATCAGCAGCCGTTGTTTCTTGTGGGCAAATGCACATGCACAAGAATTTCGTACAATGTATATATTATTACCTATAGATGTTAATTGTCGATTGCATTTAAAATCTTGCTAATAATAGGGAACGAGGCAATGTTGATGTTATATTTTGTGGTTATATGGTGTAATCGTGAGAAGGCGCTAAAATACCAATTACAAAATCACCAAATTCCGTTCTATATCTAATTAATGTGTTCTCACGTGCTTTAGTTTTCTTTATTAGTATGCTATGAAACGGAATAACTTATTTTAGTGCTTTACTATATTCATATAGAGAGAGAGACGCTGACTAGGTAGGACTAGCTGACTACCTAGTATTAGTCGATATCTTATAGATGTTAAAAGTATTTTTGGGAGAAATGCTTTGCTGTTGTTGTTTGGACGAGCAACGAAATAATGAAATATGCAATTTTTCCAGCGAGTTGTATAGGTGGAATAATTTTACTGCGGCCAAACATTGACCAAAGAAGGTGTGAAACATTAATGTTTTTAGTCTTATTATTGTTGTTAGTAGTGAAATTCGTTAAGCTGTCGGCTGTCGTAATGTATGAGTGATTTAGTGATTTGATTATTACTCGTAGGTCTCATAAAGAGCTAAGGAAAAAAAGCGGAAACGGAGGGGAATAAAAAGTGTGACGAAAGGGAGAAATTCTCCGGTTTCCTTCTGTGGAAATGAACTGGTTGAAAAGTGGGGGTAGTATTTCGGTGAGAGAGGGACGGAAGCATGAGCCAGGTGTCACGTCATTGGCCTTGGAAAACCACTGGAAGCAGGCAAAAGATGTTATACTTAAATCGCAGGTATTGTTGAATGGTGAACATGGTCTTTGTCCTTGCAATTTAGTGTTTCAAATTTATTGTTCGACCACCACAGTTGATTGTTATCATATCATGTACATGATTTTATAGGATCCTGAAGCAGCCATTACGGTGATATCCCATTTCAACCAAATGATATCACTCCTTCGACTTTCACGGGATGATTCAACCTCGTGGATGAAATGCAAGGAGTTTTGGATGAAAAATCGGTGCTCAGACAATGCCATTAAATGGCTGTACGACTTAGGTGGGATCAGTAATAAAAACACAAATTCTACCATAATTTTGAAGTTCATTTTTACATATTTGCAATTTATACGTGCAGGCTCTCAACGATGTGATAAAGATGACTTAAATCTGGTGCACACGCTACAATCGCTTCTGGAACTGGCCTCAGAAGACGGACAATTATTAGGTTACTTTTCTTTGCCAAATGACGATGGCACTACTAGTATTGACAATGAGCATCCGCAACCGTCATCATCGAGAGGAATGACGTGGGATGGGGCATGTTCCTTATCCACACTTCTTCTTGAAATGTGCATTAGTGTAGACGCTCGTATCAATAAAGCTGCCCGTAAATCTTTCGTATTACTTATTCAACTTGCCTCAAAATATCCCGAGCTTGAAAGCAGCATCTCGCCGGAAGCACGTCTCGGTGTTACTGTAAGTCTCCTACTAATTTACTACACTACTACTACACTACGTCTCTTTACTACTACACTGTCTGTCAAAATACTATTTCGATTCGAAATTTTCGAAACACTTGGGAATATATCACACCAGACCTAGGCTGCCACCGGTCTATTTTTCACTGATCACCAGGCCCGCCCAGCTCTTGGTGTATATAACCGTTTGGTTAAAAAATTAATGTCATTTCTTGAATTTAACAGAATATGACCATAAGTGGCCTATCTGCGTGTTTCGCTCAGCTGCCAACGTTTAGTCCTGCTACCAGTGAGCAACTGCAGCCTTTCATCCAGCAGTTACACTTTGTCGACTCTGTTGTACAAGCTGCCACTGAAACATTATCCGCCACCATAGCTGATTGTTTCTCCAAGAATTTTCTATACGCTGTGATTTTACCCGCACTTACTCAGGTAAATTTATATTAAAAATTCTCAGTCTTAAATAGGCAACTCAACATTTAACAGGTTATTATCATTAACTCCAGTGTGCAAATAATATTGTTTGCTTGGGATGTTCTAGACCAGATTTAATACGGTCACTGCAATAAAAAATTTCCTTAAATAAGTGTCTATAACTTTCTAATAATTTCCAATCTAATCTTGAAAATTAATACACATAAACAATTCCAATTAATTTTTCGATATTCCCGTATATTAGGTAAATAAATTTTTAGTCCATATACAAGAAAGAAGTTGAGTAGTCAAAAAAAATTGTTCTTTTATTGTATTAAAATAGATGATGGGTTATACAATTGGACCTTGTGAACAAATTTGAAATTTGTTTTAGATATAATTAATATTAACTAAACATTGGGGAATTGAAATTGAAGCAGCTAATCGACGTAATTTCTAATAATGTTATTATTATTGTTGTTGTTGTTTTGTTTAAATTTGTTGTGTTTATATTTGATTATTCCTCTGTTATTATTATTATTATGTATTTTTTTCTGGGGGGTCGTAGGATGAAGGGAGCCGTAGTTTGCACACGCGTGATGACCAAAATGATTACGTCAGGGTTAGTATCATTTTTTACAAATTGAAGATTACATATAACGCACTCTCTTTCTGCAATCAAATCAAATTCACTCATTCTTATTCCTGTCACTAATTTCTTTTTCATATTGCTTGAAATTATTACTGCTCTTATAATCACCATTTGAATTACAATGACGCACTATTTAGCAAAAAGAATAACAGTAATCTGCATAATGTGTTGTTGAATATAGCTTATTCAGCTCAAACATTTTATCGTTATATTTTTTGCTTGCATCACAAATCACAATTTGTCGTTAAAAAACATACACTACTGCTTCGCAATGCAGTGTGACGTTAATAATACCACGAGGTCTTTATATATATAAATTATAATGGATTTAAGTATGATTGATTGTGAAATTTGCAGAGCGTTCACGAGGAAATAGCGGTAGTGACAAGGTACCTACAAATCGTCTGCGAGAATGTGACGCATCCACTACTCATCTGTAGTCTTATAACCTTTGTATTGAATCAATTGTTAACCACACTGCTACATCGGATGAATCATCCAAGCACTGCAGTATGTACACTTAATTTAGAGCACCTTTCTTATTTTTCAAATAGTCCTTTTTATAACTCGTGATTGTTTGCTTTTTTCAGGTAACTGTTGCCACGCTCAGCTTTCTCAACGTTCTTCTCGAGTTTTATTGTGAGGACTTTTGGTATGAAATGATACTTCGTCACCTGATGCCTCAAAACCACTTGATGGTCTCGCAGAGATACCACCGCTTACCCGATGTCGATTTTCAAGATGCTGCTCTCCGTTTCGTATCCCTTTTTCCCACTTCAATTACGGATGTCCTAGGTGCTGAAACTGTTAGCTATAACTTTAGACAGTATGTACATAGCGAAGTCGTGAGGTGGTGTGCCATTGATGGAATCAATCATCCTACAGAGGAAACTGATGTAATGGCCACTGTGCAGCAGAAAACCAATTCTTCGTGTTCGTTACCGCAGGAAAGTACAAATACTAGTGTGGGTAGTGTCAACGCTTTATTTCCTAGTTGGCGATATAGATATGATGGAACGGACAAAGTGGAAAGTTCATGTCCACCAAAAAGTTTAGTGAATACAGTGGCAAATAGTATTACTGGCAGATCGCCTCCAAAAGTTAGCTTGACTCCTCCTCAGCTCCGACATGAAAATGAAACTGAAAGCGAGCAAGGAAGCGGAGGAAATGAAACTACAGTGCAAGAATGTGCTTCTGTTCCTGGTACGGATCCACTTTCAGCGGACCGTTTTACAACTGTGTCTTTACAAGGTGGCATGAATGCAGATGAGATGAACAGTATAGGAATAGGCATGTCCGAAACATCATTTGATTCTGAAATACAAGGTAACAGTAGCAGTAATGGACTCAGCAGTGGTGGTTCTGGAAAGCGTTTTAATGACACGTCGATGAATGAACACAGCGATGGATATTCCAGTATGGAAAGTGGCGGTATTGTAGATAGCGTCGCCAGTTTTGGCCCATTTGTTGACTGCCTTTTCAATCATTTGACCAACTTTACGAAACTAGAACCAGATGTAATTTTGATGGTAACGGAGTTGGTGAGCACTCTCACTTCCAGCAGAATCCCGTTGATAAGTTCACTTTTTTTGGATCATAACTTGACTCTACAGCCATCATTTAGATCATTCCTGTTAATACTAAACCGAGTCAGACTAGAGCTTGATAAGAATGTTAGGAATCAGCAACAATTGATTACAGAGGTATGGGGACAAATGAGTAGGGAACAGGCACGTTTAGAACAAGAAAGTGAACTACCAGCAAATTCTCATCATATATCGTTAACTGTTATCGAAAGCGGACCTTTTCATTCCCCTTTTGGTGAAAATTTCACGGACAATCTGCGCAGTAAAATTAATAATAATCCTTTTGTCGCTGCGGTCAGTGCAGTTTTTCAACGAAAATCTCTAGGATCGACATCAAGTGGTGGTGGAGAGCACAGTACGCAAGATCCTATGCAAAGCGGGGGCAATCAGGCAAACCGGTATTTGATAAAAACCTTTTTCATACTATGTAGATAATGTAGAAGTTTACAATTTATCATGATGATGTATTATTGTATTACCATAATATTATTATTACAGTTATATGTCAGGACGTCCCGGATCAGCGGAAACGAGACGAGGGTCATATCAGGAAATTAACAGAACCATGGTTACACGTGCAATATTCTTCACACATTGGCTCCTGGAGCTCAGTGCAATTTCCACACAGTTGTGTTGGAGACGATTTGATGATGGAACTACTAACTGAATTATGATTATGAATTTGTTCTTGAGAGATGAATATTATTATAATATACCTAATTAACCCTTCAGTTACAATAATTGTAACTATTACAACAAGTCAGATGAACAAACGTGATGTCTCGAAATATTTTTAATTTGAAAATCCCCTTCTCGTTATGTATCAATGCGCATACAACGTACAACTAACTGTTTTTTACCTAAAAATCAATGAACGAACAAATTAATCGTATTACTCAAATTATTTAAATAAGTTATTACGTATATAAGCCACATACATGTAATAAGTAACGTTTACCTCGAGTTACTCCCATGAATCTGATCAGTCATCAACAAGAAGTTAAAATAGGAAAGAATATATGTTGTAAATGTGTGTTAACTGTGTTTTGTATTTTTAACCCAAGTATTTTTAGATAGCAATTAAGTTTTGAGTGACAAAAAAATCAATCATTGATGATATTTTGGTGTGAAGATTTGCAGTTTCTGTGTGTGCAAAATTCTAACTGTTTTTTACCTAAAAATCAATGAACGAACAAATTAATCGTATTACTCAAATTATTTAAATAAGTTATTACGTATATAAGCCACATACATGTAATAAGTAACGTTTAACCTCGAGTTAATCCCATGAATCTGATCAGTCAACAACAAGAAGTTAAAATAGGAAAGAATATATGTTGTAAATGTGTGTTAACCGTGTTTTGTATTTTTAACCCAAGTATTTTTAGATAGCAATTAAGTTTTGAGTGACAAAAAAATCAATCATTGATGATATTTTGGTGTGAAGATTTGCAGTTTCTGTGTGTGCAAAATATTGTCATTGGTCCGTTGAGTAATAATTACTCAGTATGACAGACCGTCCATATGTCGCTATAGATCTCAGAATAAACAGTTTTTGTAATTGAAAATTGATTACTTGATACATAAGGGCACTTTGATATGTTGTGTTATGTATGGTCACTAGTATTCCCATCCCAGGTAGAAAGGAATAAAATGTGAAAATTTGACGAGTTGAAAGTACTAGTGCACTGGGTGCGTTTCAATTGAATATCTTGGGCAATAAAGACTTCCATGGATTCAATTTTGTATCAAAACAATTTTACCAAACAAGCGCATCATATCATATCAAGAATATCGGTCAACGTTCATCAACGTACATTACTAAGTAAAGAAACCGAATATCGTATGTTTATTTATAAAGTTACAATATTCTAGTTATTCCTTGATGATAGGGATGAATCCGTTGTTCAAACTTTGTTTTAACAGCAGCATAATAATATGTCAGACGTCAGGTTAATTTCTCTTCAATACATACGTTTTGCCCATTATTATTATTATTGTTGGAAGTATTTACCAACTAAATGTTAGCAGTAAATTCAATATACCACTTCTTATCATATTTTGTCATAAAAATGTTCAGCAAATATATTATAAGATATGACTTATATACCTGCATATTAAATTAAATTATAGTAAATACTTTATGAATAATATTTGACTTAAACTTAACTATATCTGTCCAAAACGATGAAAGCGCTTATATTAAACTTAAAAATAAAGAAAAAAGAATAAATCTACTCGATAACCATGTTTTTAATACAAAATATATATATAACTACAAATATTTATGAATAAAATGCTTTATACTTATTTAAGCTTGTAACAATCAATGGGAAAGATCATTTTTCGTTAAAATATAATTTATTTAGTTAATTTATTTCAGGTTCGATGATTTGCCTGGTTTTTGGATATGTATTTCGTATTCCTGCTGGTCTATGCATTTTATAACGCGAATTTTAGACTTTTATACTTACAAACTTTTCATAAATCGACAAAGCCAGTATAAGCAAGCGCACATAAGTACATAAGCGTCGGTCGGGGGTAGCTTGTTTGCATCAAGCTCATGATAGTCATTGAGAAAGTATTGAGGTGCGGTTTACAACGTAGTTGCACCTACAATGCATCCTTTTGCGTACCACTCAACCATAAACAATGAAAATTCCACTGTGCTGTTGTAACTCATTTTGCCCATGTAATTTGCTGGATAGATCGCTGACACTTGATTTGATGGACAGTTTCTTATTAAAGTGCCAGTAAATTCTAACTTTTAGTTAAAATTTGATAACATGTTCAATTAAATAAAGTACAACTTCAGTCTGACGTAAGCATTTCACTTCTTTCATTTTGTTTGTGGTATAGAGTATAGAGTACCTTGATATACCTATACCTACTTCCTGTCGATCCTCCTTCTGGTCCAGAGTATTATAGTCCGGTCCCCAAATCGTCGGTGGTGTCAACTGTCAGCTATCCACACTCAGTTCATTTTTTATGTTATTTGTGAATTCAGTCAGGTTAATATTTATTGTACTACTCAAGGCGTAGTTTGTTCACTATCATGGCCAGTGCCAAGAGGACTCGGTTGACCACCATATCATTATCAGCAGTTCTACTCGTGAGTTTAGTTCATTGGGGATGTTGTGCTCCCAAAGATACCACTCTAGTACAAGTAAATGACGATAACTGGGATCAAATATTGGATGGGGAATGGATGGTGGAGTTGTAAGTGAAATATATGTTAAGAATGACGTGTCAAAATAGTTAGTTGTGTTTGAGGAAATTAAATATTTTGATTAAAACGTAATACGAGTACCTTTTCATACGTTCAAAGTTTTGCACCCTGGTGTCCCGCTTGTCGAAGTCTTCAGCCTGTATGGGAAGATTTTTCGACCTGGAGTAGGGACCTCGGAATACAAATAGGTCAAGTGGATATTACCAGTAGTCCTGGTCTAAGCGGGCGGTTTATGATTACAGGTATTTATATGACAAAAACACGTTTTCATGTTGTGCTTGAATATTAATCTGTATTGAGTGGCCTATATGATGTATGGCTTACCTTGCAGCACTACCAACTATATTCCATGTGAAAGAAGGTGTATTTCGCCAATACAAAGGACCTCGTACGAAAGAAGAATTCCTATCGTATGTGGAGGAAAAGAAATGGGAAGCCGTTGAGTCATTGTCAACTTGGCAGTCGCCTTCATCCATTCAAATGAGTCTTATTTCTCAATTTTACAAAATATCTATGAGTATTCGGGTAAGAATCATTGACGCTTTTATTGAACCACCTAAATCATTGTGTGAAAGATTTTTTTCCAACAACTTTGCTACGTAACGTATGACGTATGTATGTTAACTTTCGCTGTAAATACTCAGCACTGGTTTTTGTGGACAAATTGAATTAATTAGTGTAGCTTTCGAAAGTTTACTACGCTCTTCATCAGGACCAGCGAAAGAGGAAGTAATCAACATGGAAAGACTAATCATAAAAATTCTTGTTTTATTTTAGAATTTGATGAATGTTATGCTGGAGCAATATGGCATTCCCGCTTGGGCAGCTTACGTTATTTTTGGATTGGCCACTATTCTATTGGGATTGATTTTGGGCTTGGTAAGAGTATATAATGTATATGTATAGCAGCCCGCAGTATAACATTTGCTTTATAATGTTAATGTTTTCTTAATGTTACAGATTTTAGTGTGCATCATTGACTTTGTGTATCCGCCAACATCAGCTCAAACCCGATCTCCTGCACCCAGCACTTCTGGGATTTCAGGCCAAGCTTCAAAAAAGAAAGATGTACGTGGGTAATTTTACTAGTGTGTTCATGTTATTCGATTTATAAATAATTGAGCCCAATTGCTATTTAACCATTTTTAAACATCTTAGTCTGATGACGAGTTGACCGAAGAAATTCAAGACGACAAATCTCAACTCGATTCCGACGCAGAGTCTCAACAAGAAGATGACGAAGAAAGAGATCCCAAAAAGGGAGGAAAATCCAGTGGTCCAGATGAAAACGTTGATAGCAGTCCAGTTCAACCAGCTCGACGCCGGAAACCAAGAAAGGCGGATTAGAAAATTTATAATGACCTAATCTAATAATATAGACTGCTATAAGGATTCATTCACTTCGTTTTCGTTTGTCAACAAAATGGAAAAAATGTTGGCAAGGGAAACATCGTGCGACTGTGAATTTCTAAATACATAACACATAATAATAATTCGTAACATAACGATGTGATGCCTTTCTCAGTAATATTTTCGTACTACATATTACAGTTAACCGTCAAGTATAATATGTAATACTTGCAAAGTCCGGGAGATTTTTTTTTTTCGAGGAAACGATACTGGAGCACACAGGCAGGTTTACTTACACATAAATTTACTTACATCTACTCTACCAAACATCATTTATCAGCAAATTAAATGAAATTAATTATTACACATTGAGAGCAATTTAGCTAGATCGACTTCGTGCGTAACCCTTTTTACCTTTTTTGTAACTAATTATTAAATTGTAATTTTAATACCTATTTAAAAATTAAAATGATGAACAGATTATTACTACAAGAAAGATACTGAGATATTTTACAGGTAAAATTTAATACGGTTATCATATAATTCACATGAAAATCGATCAAATGCAAACAAGAGACGTTGAAAACGACCTTGATTCTTCATTAAGTCTTAATGTTGAGAGTTCAGCCATTGAATTGTAACTGGCTGAAACATAAACACGTTAATAAATTCAAATCAAATGTAAGTAATATTTAAAATGAAGATCATTATCTTTCTAGTTTCTTCACATTTTACTACATTGCAATTATGTATTATGCATAGGAACTAATTCAATCAAGTGAATTCAAAAGCCAGTTAAAAAGAAAGAAGATAATACAAACACGTTACGTTACCTCTCTATTTATCATAATAAATGCCTACAATGTAATGATATTATTATTAAAGTACGTAGATTCTTTCCAAAGTCTTCACTGATATGGAACTCAACCTAAACTAATTACAATAATACAACCACAGCCGTAATAAGACAGCTAGTTGTAAACATTATAATAGATAAAGTTGGTCTGAACTGAATGGTGCGGTGAGATAAGGGAAAAACATTAAGCGTTTGATGTATTTACTCTACAGGAATATACCAGTTTAAAAAGTAAACGTGCACACAAGACGCACACTACTAAAAGTTACAAGATAATAATAATTTGGGGCTATGGAAGACTTTGGGATGGGAAAAAAAGAAGAATATCATTAGAACCTTGCAAGTTTTGTTTTTCTTGATATGATGATGATGACGTGATATTAATTGATAATTAGTTATTATTAAGTTATTAATACACATAATGTAACGTTTTAAATTGTAACTTTTGCGTTATGATGCCGATGCGATGACAAGCCAGACGCAGATGGCCAAGTGTTGTGTAAATTAATTTATTGATTGGATTATATACTACTGGTTGTTAATAATATTAACTAAAACTAAACTTTACGTAATAAAATTAAAATAGTGTGCATGCTTATACAATATAGATGCCTCCTCTACTGTTCACCACAATTTCACAAGATGCTTGTATATTATGGAAATTATGAAAGATGACAAAAAAGTAAAATAAAAAAGTCAGTTTTTGAAAACCCAAAAGATTTCGCTTCAAAATTTTCAGCATTTCTGTTTATTGTTAGACTCTTTATCATCATTCATATCAAGTGTTGTCAATTATCACCAAATCAAACGTAATTTTCATCAATTGATGTTTAAAAAAATTCATGTTTTAGAAACCACATAATATTATAGGTATTTTATTTGTATATAAAAACGAGAAACACAAAAAAATAAACGCATAAAAATTTAACCTGTATAATTTCTAAAAGATATACCTTATTACTTGATATACATATACATAGGTTTTATACATCTAATGAACTTTTATACAATTACATTTTATACATTATTTAAACAAAATAAATACACTTCTTGTACAAATAAGGAAAGCAACAAGTTTTGTGAGAATGTGGCCCAATAATGCGAGTCCAATTCTAAAGTTTATTCGCACCTTCGTACGTAGTTTAACTATGTAGCTATAGCAGTTTACAGCTGTGTGTGTGAGAAAATTAATAATACTCTGCAGTTGCATTTTGATACATGCATCCCATCATTCACTCCAAAAACTCAAGTCACTGAAATATGAACCCTTAATATATATAATCATAATTATTTTCTCCTGATTTTATATATACTTCATATATTTAAATTGTTCAATGTTCAAGAAAAAAATCATTTTAGCGAGAAAGGTTAACCCAATTATTTTTCAAATTTGTTTTCTGTTCCGTCATAAATTTATATTAATCGTGGTGGTGGTGGTGGTGGTTTGTGGGAAGTAAACAGATAAAAAAGTTGTCAGTTTTTCATTTTCTTTAAAAAAATCTTATGTAATAATTTGCCATGATTAGATAACAGTAATTATTAATTAAATTTGTTTGTTAACTTTAACGCACGTATATATGAGATAATACATGAATGACGAACTCGCACACTTGTTACTGTTATACGCTAAAAGTGGATAGTTAGTAGTAGTCAAATCAGTCTGCTTTTATAGGAACAAAAATAAATATTAAAAAAAAAATCATTCTGTGAGAACGTGAGAGATGGTTACTTCATCAGCTTATCTTTCTTTCTGTTATGTGTCTTGGGAAAGCTAATCGTTTAGTTAGTTTATATCGGTCTATACCCCTGTCTTCGACAAATTCCATGCTGCACACTTGCGCTTGGTTGCTCCTTTCATATCATCTTATTACACCTTCCATCCATCCATCCACTTTTATAAATCCATCCAATTTTTAAATGTCATAAACGATAGATATAGTTTATATGGCTATATGTAGATGCACTTGGTATTTTGAACCATAAAAGAGATTGTTTGATTGATTGTATCTTTCGTTTTTTCCTTCTTTACCGAGGCTAGCCTACAACCTACATACAACGTAGTAAAGTAAACATGTTTACTGTGTTTGTTGTTTCTAAATATAGGAAATATAGGTCACGTAAGGTGGAGAAGAAAGTTAATTAATGTAAATCGTTATTTAAATGTATCAATATGTTATGTAACATATAACTTCATGGAATGTATCAGTTGACTATCTACTTAAAATATCCCACTCCTTTGTTGCATTAATTAATATATTAATTATAGTAACTTGTTTAAGGACTTAGGACGACTATAACAGCATCATCAAGAGCGGAATTGCATTTTTTCTTCTTCTTTAAAAAAAATCACATCGCATATTTTTTCAGCTGTCATCATTACACTTGCGGTTAGTTCATATTGATAAAACATATATTATTTAATGAGATTTAAGATGCACACAAGATAAATTATAGCTACAAATTTTCACCATCACGAACAAATGCATTCATCATTTTGCTTTCACGCTATTTACTTTCACTCCGAAGCAGAATGATAATAATTAATAGCAGCAGTGGCCGTCGTCTTAATCCTCTTAAAGTACAACTATTTTACAGCTTCTTTCTCATTTACATTTAAAACGGTAAGAAAAATGTACCTATTTTAGTGTGCTAGTTTTTGTAGTAGTAGGCATATTTTAACATATACTAATTTTATCAACATAACAATACAAGAATTATATGTTATACACATTTATAATCAGAGATCCTTTTTTACGACTACACACAAACACCCATTGATTTTCTTACAGCACATTTCAATTTTTTGTCAATATTTGTAGGTCAGTCAGTTTATACGTTTTTATTAAATTGCCAATTAGCGATGTTTTCTAAATTAATAACTGGTCGACTGAAATGGTAATTTCTTTTAATTGTAAGCGGAAGGGCTTCTAATGATCCTGTTGTAGGAGGGTGGATATAACATGGAAAAAGTCCAAGGCCATATCATCATGAGAGATAATTTGAAGCATGTTTCGATCCACCCCAAGAATAACTTTTTTCTTCTTCTGCTGTCAGAGTTCTTGTTGTTGATGATGATGATTATGACTTTATGATGTGAAGATTTTTGAGTGCTCTGTCTTGAAATTCCACAAGAGAGATACTATGAGATTCCTCTGATGTGACGTGAGAGGCAAATGTCAAGACATCCGTATCCGTGAGAGTTTTGCGGATGGAAAAAATAAATGAATGGAGCAGCAGGTCTTCATACACGTGGCATGTTTGATTGGGAGGCTGGTTTGCTTATTGATGTTCCTGACTTGGCTTGGTATTCCTTGGGGCGACTTGAGACTTGTGATGTTTCCCTTCCCACAACAACGAATGAATGTTAACAAGAGTTTCTCCTTGTAAGATTGCGATATTTTTTTTGTGATTTTTCCAAGCTATTAGACAAGAGAGGCAATCAAGTTTACGGTAGGCTAATAATGCAATTCAGTGGAGAGCCAGAGAGATAGAAAACATAGTGCATTGAATGGGTTGGTGTTGATGATGTATTGGTGTTAATATTGATGAGTGTTAAGAAATAGGGTTGTATAAAAACGTTGACGTAGCATAGGTGGGACAAAATAAAAGTAAAAACTTATTGAGAAAACTAAATAGAAATATCGGAAATAATAATCATCTTCTTAAGGACTCAATCCAAGTCATTCCTACTACTAAATCCAAAATTGATGAAATTATGGCAAAACTTTCTGGCGTCCCTTCTTTCTTCACAGCAGAGAGGATACGCCCATCTGGATTTGGTTGCTTTTGCACATCGCTGACACAATTCACGAACTTCCGCCTATACAGTAGGTAAAATATTATGTCAAGTAATTAGTACATAATCCCAACAAATTTATCACAATTGCACTCCATTCCTGAATCATAATAAATGCTTGATGAAATGGATAGGGCCTTATTCTTACCGAGGTTTCGCATTCGTTGGCAATAACGACAGATCTCCGGTGTTCATCCATCCCACCACCGAGAGTTTTGTAGTACTCAACCCATCCATCTGACAAGCCTACCGCTGTAGATCTGGACGGTCTTGCCTCAGTCTCCGTAACACATAGGGCGAGCAAGGTGCTCATCGTCATGATGGCCATCAGCACAACGGTCATTAGTCGGAATTCCATCTGTGGGCGACAACACAATGTGTGATGATGATTATATTGATGATTCAAGTCACTTTTTAGCACGAGTAGTAGCGGCTCACTATTATTATTAAAGTGATTAGTATTATAATTGATTTGCGCACAGGTCGACATAAGGAAAACTTTGACAACAAATTGTCGTTTGCCGTGACAAAAAAAAGAGTTTCACTTGAAGTGAATATTTATTTGTAAGCTCGTTTTTTTGCTTTGTAACAAATTTATGTTTGTATAACGAAAGATATTTCCAAACAGGATGAGTGTCTCTTGAACTGCTGGTTTTAGCGTTGATCTCAATTCTCAACTGAACACAATTTCTTGCAAGTCGTGAGACCATATACACGTTACGAAAGTATAGTTAGTATTCATTTATGCAAAAAAAAATATATCAAAGGTTAGGGCAGATCAATGACTAATCACTAATTACGGCATGGATCATGTGGATAGGTATTTATTATATTACAGTCAAAATTATAGTATACGTTATACTTATTATGCATACTTTATTGGTTTGGTCATCATGCCCGATGCATGGCAATTGTATTCTTACCAGGATGATTGACCAAGAATATGATTGGGCATAAGACCATCCACGTTATGTATATTTAATGCCATTATTACCAATCATGAGGACCAACTAGCAACGGTTTTTTCTTCTTCATATTTTCCATGTCAGATGATGTCATGTGGATACATCTGATATACATGCATGCATGCGATGCATTGCAAACCAATAATATGCGCATTTTCCTTTCCCAAGATATTCGTATGAAATATGTTTTATTTCTTGGAACACACTAGAGTGCGAGGAGATTAACGGAGCGAGCAAACGGATGTCACCAATAGAAAACGCCAAGCCAATGGACTCGAGTTCAGATCGTGCTCAGATCGCTACAGTTGACAAATGTCAAGTGAAAATTATAAATGGCAAATTATATACATATCAAAATTAAGATAAGTGTAGCGAATAATCATTGGCTAATTGTCTTTGACCGACCATTTGGATCACAAGAAAATGTTGACCATGTCAATTTATTGTAAAAAAATTATAAAAAAAATATTGATTTCAAAGGAAATCATTTAAAAAAAGATGAATTAATTGCAGACACTTTTCTCACTTATTGAATCATAAAAGTGAGTGTGCCCAGTCGCATTCATTTACTTGTTTTTGTTTTTATTATTCATTAGAGCATGTGGATTGGGCATGCTCTTCAAAAAAAATATTTTGATCATCTCCAACCAACGAATGTACAAAGTTCAAACGTGAAGGAAATTATCCTTTTGATCTTTTGAGAAACAGTTATGTTTATTAATAAAAAAACTTCTCCGTACTCAAAAATATTAAATCTTTCTCAAGTCAATATTTTTGTTTTTTGAGATGCGATGTTACTCTTTTGTTTCTTAAAAAATATTAAATTTCCTTTACTCAGGTTGGAGGAGGACAAGGATTGAACAATTTCCGTTTATTTGTGCATCATCAACTAATCACAAACGTAAAACATAACAATGTGTCACACTATATATATGTATGACAACTTGCATAAGAGAAAATACTATGGATGAATATGAGGGGAATTTTAAAGTGATATGATGTACGTAGGTATATTATGCTAGGCTATGAGCTGCACGTACACATTTGCATTTTGTTTTTGCACTTTTTTGTTTTTATTGCTTGTTAATTCGCTGAATTTACCTTTTCTTAGGAAAGATGTTGCGACTTTTCATAATCTCTGTATTTATTTTCATGTGAAATACTTTCAACTTCGTATAACATTTTAAGTTTTCATGCAAGTGATTTTTGTCTATGTGGGTAGGTAAAACTGTTTTGTTTTTTAAACAAAATAAACATACTCATTATTAGTCATTATTATTATATTTTTGGATGAGAGCCGAAAAACACATTTTGTCTCATACCTATTTACATTTACTATTTGCATTGATGGAATTTCATAAAAAGAGTTGATGAGTAATTGGCCATTATTATTTAGTAGTTTATAATGTAATTTTCCAAATGTTTTGAGAACACTAATCGAAAAGTGATGCATACCAAATGCAATTCCAATAATTTTAATGGATAAGAGCAAAAGAAAGCAATATTTGATACAAACAGGTTAAACACTGGTTTGAAACATACATCCAACAAGCCGGTATAGTAGTGATCGGAAAAGTTGTGCCACCTTTAAATAAGGCTTGCTTTATATGTAGATAGATATGCGTTGTGTGAATCACACAGTGAGATGCATAATGTTTATGAATGTTAATTAATGTTCGAAAAAGTAAAAGATGATGGATTGCTTTTGATGGTTAGATAATATATGACAAGTACATTTTCCATTTGATGTACAAATTCCACCTTGAGCTTTGGCTCCGAATTTTTTTATATTTTTTGCTCTGTAAATTGATAGATTTATGTGGAAATATTATCCCCTGAAAAGGATAGTGATGAATATTTGTGCATAGGTATGACACTTATTTCTTGACTTTTCTGCTGGCGATCTACGACTTCATTTGATAAGGTTATAAGGGAGGAGATCGAAAGCATAATAGTTGTCGCGTGCCAATTTTCTCGAAATAATGATGTAAACAAATTGAAATCTTTGTAAAATGGGTAGTCATCTCGCACAAAGCAGATTAAGAACTAAGGTAATGGCAGACTGGCCGAGTATTCAAATAAAGTACCACACGCTACTTAAGAAGTATGTTTTATAATTATTGTTGACATTTATGGCTTTGTTTTCATAATAGTTTGACCTCTCCTCAAGCAAACAAACTTAAGCTGCTACATATATTCCTGTGATTTGTTTATTTGTGACCCATCTTGGCCCATGGCTGGAACATATGTCATCATGGATCAAACGTGATACTGCTTAGTGTAGCAACCTTTGGTGCTCCCCGGCACCAACATTTAGCTAGTGACAACTAGTTAATGTGGGTATATTAGACGCATTATTATTCGAAAAAAATAATTTTAATTGGCAAATGAAAACTAATACCTCATTTAATCAAATCACCAAAAATGGTGATTATTGTGGGCAGTGTTGTGCTTAGGAATTATCGACAAAAATTGCGATTTTATGCTAATTTAGTTTTGAGTAGATCGCTGAATTAATTTATGGAGGCTGACGTGTGTGTGACAAACGAATAGCAAGGAAAAATGATAATGAAAATCGTCTCCTATCTATCTCCAATTTGGAGAGGAATTTAATGATCATCAGAGAAAAAGAAAAGGTTAAAAGGAAAGGGCAAATGGCTTGTGGCTTTTTTGTGCTGAGTACGCATAAGTGCCGCTGGTAGCGACCTTAATTTTATTACTTTTTAATCGAAGGGTATAAAACTTCATGATATCTTCAGAACAGGTTACTCAAATGTCTTTTTTAGGTATACGCTAGCTACCTTAGGTCGTAACTCTGAACCATAATGATTTTCAGCCCCTCATCTCCTCCCCGGGGGAGTTAATCGGATAAAAAATACAACAAAAGTTGATTTATTAGACATTAAATTCAGTGAATGAAGTTTTGACATTTTAATTACATGTATTATTAACATGTTAACTAAAAACCGTTTCAAATAGTTGACAATTGACTTGTTTTTAGTATGTCGTTGTTACCATTATGCAATGGCTGATATTTAGTTTGTAAACTGTTGAAATTTTAAGACATGAAAAATATGTAGTAATTATTATGCTAAGTTTGAACACGTCAAAGTTTGACACGTTAGTATGAATTTTGTCCAAACGTCAGCATGTCTGCTACTTTGCGATAATGACTATGCAGCATAGTAATATTACTACCTGCAGCTGCATGCTTTTAACCAACACACCGAAGAAGAGTGCATAAATCACATTATTTCAATGCAACCACAACGACCGTCATTACCACATCAAAAAATATTATGTACCTATGTACATACATAATAAATAAACAGAAAACGATGTAAAAAATTAATATCTTTTATAATTAATCTTTGAAGTTTGACCCCTTTCTTCAGGAAAAACATGGCATTGGTTGCTGCTGGAAGCACGTACTCAGAAAAAAAGAACAAAGGCAAGTAGCAGCTGCCGTCAACTGTAGTACTTTCTATACCAAATACCAAGTATGTATAGGTATGTATATATCATCATCCTCGTCGCTGTCAGCGCCATCGGTCGTTCCTTTCTCTTTTTTTCATTTGACTCCAAAAATTTATTCGCAAAATGGTTTAAATATTTTATGATTGTCAAGCATAAAAGGAGATGGGGACTAAAATAGGTATATAAATTGTGGTCTTGTGTAGTCAAAATAAAGTCTGACTTTTCCTTGTTGGTGACGGACGACATGCTGCTATGCAACAGGCAACAGCACGTGAGGAAGGATGGTTAACATGGATGTTGGTGACTGATAAAAATTAAGATTTGATGATGAAGCATGTCGAGCCGGCGTGTTCTCGCATTCATCAAATTCATTACTACATCATCATTCTCATCATCACTTTACTTTGAATCTAAAGTTGAAACTATTTGGGGTACATGCCACACGACATAATTTTTCTGTGATGTATATAATATATCTACTCTCACTTGGCTTGACGGTTATTCCCTTGTTTTTTGCAGATGTTACATGTATTATACATAGGTACCAACTTTGACTTGGGAAGTAGATACAAGGAATAAAAACTCATATTTTTGTCTGTGGAGATGCGGGGCGCTCACATGCCACATCACATTTTATGGAATTCATCAATCAGATATATCAAATCTATTTCATTTCCCCATTAAAATGAGAAATACATTTTTAATAACAAGCGTGTCTTTGTTCTAAAAGTCCGCCACAGCTAATAAAAAGTTAGCAGTAAATTAAATTATGTGCATATCTTTGGACCCTTGGTTAGTTTGTGATTGACCACCAGTAGCAGCATCAGCAGTAGAGATTTGATGTGAAGATGATGATGATTATTGTAAGATGGATGGTAACACGAGAGAATTTCCAGTGGATTCGTGCTGGCAATAATGTAAAGTAGGTAAGGTGACCATCTTGAAAAAAATTACATGTGGTGGATTCTTCATCTATGACATGTTCTAATACTGGTTATTTTTCACAATAAAATTATATGGCCCAATAAAAAAAACGGCAACTCAAGCTTTGCTAGTTGACTCCTCTAACCAAGTTCTGCGCGCTCCAGCATAGCTGAACAGAACGGCGAACGCATAAAAATGGAATATTTTGTGAGTTTTGAGAAGATGAAATGAAATATTTGCGGTGCAAAAAATCAACGAAAAAGAACCCGATAAACGGACGGGTGTAAATCTTTTCGCCGTATTCCACTTCCCATTAATAAATCTTGTTCAAATGACAATATGACCATGTTTCAAAATTGAAACCAGTTTGCGAAAGGATAAGGATATGAAAGGATAATAAACCCAGTTGGATATGCCTCTTTTTTTTAAATTTTCTTTGAGCGATAATTTAATTTATTTTTAATGTGCTCGTACTATTAAACTGATTATTTGAGACATGCCTCCTTTTTTGCAGGTGTGTTTTTGGTGATAAATAAGTATTCAAATGTATAACTTCATCATTTTATCAAACCAAATAGGTATGCATATTATGCAGTAACTACCTAGCTAAAAAAAAGCAACTGGAACCTTTGACCTCCTCTCACCAACATGATCGTCATCGTCATTTTTAATCATCTGCTCATCGTCTTTTCAGCTGTCATTCATTAATTTCTGGGTTAAAAGTTTTGTACAACAATTGTAGAAATACCTACATCTACAATGAGCATGGACAAAATGTTAAATTCCGTTTGTTGAACCAATTCCAAAGTCCTCAGTCCTCACCACAAAGAGCAACTACGGATACCATATTTGCCAAGAGATTGTAATTTCCATAAAAGAATATTTTTTTTATTTGATGAGTGGCATGAAGTGGCATGTGTGGATGTGGAATTTGAAATTACTTTCGTCAATACGGCTTGCATATTAAAATTCCAATGATAAATGATGTACTGAAATAAATAACTGATTATAATAATCAAATGATTAAGTAGAAACAAGTTTTTTCTCTTCTGCCATCAGTTTATGGCAGGGTATTTGGCACGTATGTATAAGTACCTCAATACGCCCAACTCCTCACATTTCGATTATTAAAGAATTTTTAATCCTCTATCATATCTGTCCTTCTGCACTTCAAACTTGTAGACCCAAATATATGTAACATAATATCATCATTTGGCAATTTTAATGCTTTTTATTTCGCATGGAGAATCCAAATACTGAATAATGAAGGGATAGCTAACGCCTGAGCAAATGGTGGCAAAGGAAAACGGTGTTTTTCTAGGGAGAAAATCCTACTACTGTATAATGGTTTATACAATTGAACACTTTAGTAAAGCACTACCCAGTACTCAATAACAGAAACAAAGAAGAATGTTGTCTACACCTAAATATATCTCAACTTGTACTTTGAAATTGATGATGACGATAAGGAGAACATGTGCCAGAAAAATGAACACCGGCATTAGTTAACGATGATGACACAAGCAAGTAAAATATTTTTTTGGATGTGCACCTAAACACTAGTGATAAAACTATATACTGACTGAGTCATCAAAGAAGGAAACAAACGAAGCACATTTAAAAGGCTTAGCACGTAGCACGTAAAACTACTTAAGCACACGCTCCTCGTGATTTTTATTCATTTGCCTCCAGTGGCATATGTCGGAAACCACGTATGCTAGCGGGATTCAGACCAAGAAAGTCTGATCCGCTTGTGCTTGATGCTCTTTTAATGACAAAATTAAATGAAAGCTGAGCCGCATCAAGAAGCAAAAGATGTTATCTTGTTAGCTCAAACACTAACGGACTAACGTTTCATCCTACTAGTCTATACAAACTTATTCTTCTCCTATTTCCTTCCCTTTTCAAGATCAATAGGGGCGAAAAATTGAAAGACTTTCAATATACAAGTTTGTTTTCATGTTCCATGTAGGATGCTTAGTATTTTCATTCTTATTTAATTATTATTATTATCATCAAATCATCATTTACACAACAGAAGGTTGTGCTGTGGATGAAATGCACATGAATTGAGTAGCAGTTTCCTTGTTGCTTTTCCTCTATTTGCGGGGGAAATGTTAGGGATCCCACGAAAATTGTGTTTATTTATCCCATCAAGCAAGAAAACCACGACAGCCTTTGCCATTGCCCCTATGTGTTTTGGATGCTTAGTTTGCACCACCCACAACAAATTCATATCAAATTACATGTTCTGTTCTCGTGAAATGGTTGTAGTGTCATTGTCATCTTCACTGAAGGTGACGTGACAATACTGTTGTTGTAGGTGGGTTTTTTATGTGCTGGTTATAAAATTGCCCAGCAGAACAAGACATACATATATGCATGTGCAGTTACCTAGTTTGAAATAAAGTTTACGGTAATAACCTAGAGAGGCAATATAGGCAACCCAATCCGAGCTCGACGATAAAGAGATGGATGCTTATTAAATTTCACTGCTTTGCCAATTATTAGTATTATTATTAGCAGTTGTATTTGTATTATACATACTTCTTACTTTCCCTTAAGAGGCTGTTTCATGTTTTCCTGATTATTATACCATTATTTTCATTGTCAAATCCATTGTCCGATCTCCAACCCTTTTGAGCATTTCAAAGCGAAAGAAGCCATGTATTATGTATGTACCTAATTTGATCATTATTTTTCTGATTATTGCAAAGAAATGCAATAGCTACAATAACCATTTCGTGGCATAGTCAAGTTTACGTTGTCTTGTCTTGTAACAAGGTTCATAGTATCTTCAATCTTGTGATTAGTGTTAGCTGAGTCGTGCATATACAAAGTGCATAGCAAGCACACGAAGAATTTTTTTTTAAACACGCATTGGTTCCGCACTGATATTGTTCAAATGAGACATTACTTTAAGCTGAAACTGAAGTAAGNTCAAATGAGACATTACTTTAAGCTGAAACTGAAGTAAGCAGACAAAAGAAAGTGGACTCTATCCGTTTAATTTTTATGCTAATAAAAAGGCTTGGATCTTGTTGTCACCACGTTTTCATCCATCTTCTTTGTCCATCACTCTACTATTCCTGCATATTATGAATGTATGTATATGCAAATTGTGAAGACTTTTATGCTCAAAATTGGGAAACAAAAAATGCATAGCGAGAAATACATGCATAGAAACGATAGTAAAGACATTTAAATTTCAAGGGTGATGGCGATAAATACAGATACAAGGAAGCTGGGAAAACAACATTATGTGACATACACGAGTAACCACGAGCATTGCATAGGTTATATATATTTTTTATCAATCTTGCGTAAAATTCATGTGCTTTCTATCTCCATCAAAGTTTTTTTTTAAACAGGTATGATAGCAGAACGCGCATGCATGCATGAAATTTTGAATGACGACATTCACATTACCTTCATGGTCGTAAAGACTAATTATTGGCTCTGTTCTACTGCTATTGAACCTATCTTGCACAACGCATTCATAGTATGAATTTCATACAATGTAGGTATTTTATATTGTATGCTGGTGATAATGATCATCATCCATCACGTAAACGGACTCATTAATTTTCTCAGTATCGCTGCAGATGCAACTTTGGGAAATCTTTAATTAGCCACACTCTTGCGTAACCCGTATAACAAGCCATATACATACGTACCTATGTACTTTAAGTATGTTTATACAAGTACATTGTATTGTACATATTCAATTATTCAATATTATACATGCATGCATATGTACGAAGTACGTAACGTATACCGAATGTAATGTTCCGGAAAGATATTCATTGTGTAAATCAAGAAATCCTCGAACGCCCACAGTTTGGAATGTTCAAATCTATACCTCAGCTAATTAATTACTGAAAATGCTACATACCTATACATGAACATATTTTTTAACCTTCCATTGTTGCCGTGAATTGTCTGCACGCCTCAACGTTTAACCAATACTTTATCTTAGCAAGAAAATTACTGTAGCGTAATATGTTACCAATAGGAATTGACTATGGCAAAATCACTACGTGTCTTAAAAGTATGTGACATTGACAATCTCAAACCTGAATTGGAATTCATCATGACTAGTCTGGAAAACATAGCCCTTATGAAGAACACAGTTTGCATTCGAAAGCGTGTTTAGGTAATAATAAAAATTACTACTGCAAACCCCGTAATATCTTAATTAAATAGTGTATTTTTTAAAAAACTTACCTTTGTTGAGTATTTTTTGTCAGCGGAATGAGTGGTCATTAAAAGGGGATCAAGACGCTCTTGTGAAAGTTTCTTCAGCCTAGCAGACACGCACAATTTTTCTCAATCAATGTTCAACCCGCTTATTGTTTCATAATCTGCAAGCCACTACACAACACTGCAAGTCAAAGTGTTTCGTCAGAGTCACCCCAAAAAAAAAGGAAAAATAATAGAATACAGTGAAAGTAAAAACTCTGTCTCAGATAAAAATGCACACTTATACTCTTTAGAGAGTGAAAGTCAACTTGTTGCTCAATTCCTTAAAGGTTTGGGATTTGCCTTCCTTTCCTTTTGAATGTTACTTGTTGAGTGGAATGGGAGCATCAGCAACAGTGCAGATAGTAGAGTAAAAAGAAAAAGGCAAGGTTACATTGACAAAGATGTACGTGTATGTATCTGGGGAAACAGTAGACTTATATATTTTTGATGATGATGAGAACTCCTCAGCTCGTTGCTAAATGCTTGGGAGTTTGGTGAGACAAGAAGCTTTTATATAAAATTCTCACTTTGCACTACTTCAGTCCTCCACTTTTTGGAAGGAATATGGTTGTTACATATATAAGGTTTGCTTTTATGAATTTGTCGCCTTGTTATGTGTGTGCTCTTGCCTCGCACATTATTATTATTATTCTCCCTACAAAATTTTATGCGTTACTATTCCGAGCTTTCTGATGATGAGCATCATCTACCACGAATGTGTTTGTTCTTATTATAGTGTTATTATTACAACACGAAGTACTACCAAAGTATCAACGCAGAATCTCCACCAAGAAATATCTGTTTTTTTTACTCTGATAAGGAAAATCCCTGGTGATATGTACAATGTACTTTGTATCTCCACAAGATGCGATAAATTTTATTAATATTATCGTAGCATCATGGTATTACCTATTAATCACTATTCAACCACAAAATGACGAGAAAGAGATAAAGGAAGATGCTAATTATAATAATACAGTATGCATGTACAATGATAATGTAGTAACAAAACTGTTGTGATGGGACATTCAGTCATAAGATCAAACACGACACGGGGTGCTACAAACAAGCACTCAATACTCTTTTAGCACTATTTATATTATTCATATGGGACGTACAATAATCATCTTGATCATCATAAAAAAAATGTAAAAGAGCTGTTCTTGTTCAGTACTACAAAAGAGCTGTGCGTGTTCAGTACTACAAAGTATAATGTCTACCTATGTCATTTATTAGTGACTGTTATTCCAGGAATTGTACATGCAAGTTCATAACAATATATTTTAACCATATTGCCTACTGGGAAACCAATCGAGATACGAAATGGAATAATGTCGTAAAGTACATGAGATCACGCATGTAGAAGAAGATAATAAAGGTAACAACAGAATGCAAGTTTGATTGCATACAAAAGTAGCTTGCGTCTTACGTCCAATCTTTGTTTACGTCTTTTTTTCCGACATTGTACACCCCTCGTCTGTATTGGGTCTGGCTTGCAACATCCACTTTTTTGCATAGGTACTTTTTTACCTAAAAGACAAATTATACCTATATCACAGTTTGTTAAAAGTGTCAAGATATGTCCAGCGCTTCTGAATTTAAGCACTATTATTGCACAAATCAAGATGTCGTTTTGAAACCATACAATAAGAGATGAGTCAGAAATGATTGAACCAATGCTGACCATAAAACAACGTTAGTTTTTTTAGCTACCCGAATTTTTGGTAGCTTTAGGAAAATATTGAAATCAAAATTAAGAACAAGCTTGTCAAAAAAAATCTTTTACTTAATTCCCTTATTTATTGTCATTGAGAAGTACTAATTGTAGCGCAGCGTGGCTGCTTCATAGTTTGTCGTATCCGTCCGTCTCTCCGTGCGATAATTTTGAAACTCTACATCCGATTTTTGTCAAATTTGGTGTGTGGGCAGGAACACATCTATTGATTTTCAGGTTCTCAGTAGTGGGAGCTTCCCATGCTAATTAGTGTCCTAATTAGCCCAATTTGCAAAGTTTAGACATAAATAGACCCCCATACTAAAACAAAATCACAAACCAATGCAATTTCAAACGCTGATTACGAATATGACAATTATTTTTGTTAGTTAGTCTCTTAATTCGCATAATTTTTCTAATTTCACAAATCGATATGTAATTCGATACGCTGATTACGAATATGATATGGTCATTTTTGTTAGTTCGTGAGTAAATTAGCATAATTTGCACAAAAAATGTTTTCTTGTCGAAATCAGTGTAATTCTTCATGCTAATCACAAATATGACTTCAATTTTGGTAGGTTGTGCTTATTCGGAGGGATATGAGGTTGGGTAAGAGGGGTATAAGAAGTGTTTGATGTGTTTAGTCGTGTAGTTATATTCCAAAGTCGGTGACGCTACTTCAATACTCCGATTTATTTATTATAAGCTTAAGCTTACCTGATGAAATGATCAACTTTGCTCAAACATCTTCTATCACTTCAAAACCAAACGGTTGAAAGACAATGGAATTTAATTTGAAATGAGATAAGACAGGTGCAACTTTTTTCGCATAAAATCTTTGGGGTTGTGTCGGAAATGTTTACTAATGATAATCTTAATACATTTAATTTAGTATGGTTAGAATTAGGAACCGCTCAACAAAGGACAATGGGGTTCCTATTTTAGAGCAGGAACCTTTTTTTGCTTATTCCCAATTTACCATTTTTTATTTTTTATACTTACACAACCTAGGCAAATTATTTCCTTGGGGAGGGTTACTACGTTTAGGAAGATTAAATTAGTTGAACTAAATTATGTATTATGTTGATAAGATAAAGAGTATGTAGGAAACTACTGACTCATACTGACTGTAGCAAAAAAATAATAATTCAATAATGTTTGTGACATTGTGACGTTTCACTCAGCCATGCAGAGTCAGCACTGTCACCAGTAATTCCAATGACATATATTGCGCTGTAGGTCTGTGTCTGTGTGTGTACTGGAGATTTGTTTTGATAATTGAATGGAAATGCCCAGTCAACGCATCAAATGCTGTGGTTTTAGTTATCCCACTTTAATTATTATGATGAAATACAAAATGGAATGCTGCTTTGTTATGATGATGTGTATTTTTGTGATGTGATGATGATCAGGATTATGTTTTTTTTAGTTTAGTGAACTTTTTCCGGACTGAACTTTGTACATGCATCAATGTTTGTACAGGACTGTATGTATATTTTTAGATGCACTATGAATACTGCCCACTGGTCATTTGTTGTTGTTATTATTACATTTGGATTTGTGTAATGTGTTAAAAGTACATACCTAAGCGTGCCTAGCGATTGTGACTACGGATGTCACTCCTCTGTTTGCGATTGTCACATACATATGTTTATTCGCCAGTTTGGCGAATACATGTAAAAAAGGCAAGATGCTTAAAAATACTTGTGAACATTTAAAACTGCGTAGATCCAAACTTGTATAAAATCATATTACATGTGGTACAGCATGAATGGGTTCCGACATCCAGAGCGAGTAGTTGACAGTTCCTTCCGTAAATAAGCAGGCATATCAAATCAGATTAACAAGTGGAGATGTACACATGGTGGTAGTGTTTTATGTACATGCACAGGTTAAGGAGCAGCAAAATAAAACATTTTATTATAATGTATGGAACTGAGTTTTTGTATGAAAATATGATCGAATGACAAGATCCAGACCACCAAAACAATCAACTTTAGCAGTAATAGTAGCAATACCGCAAACGTAAAATAGCTAGGACATTGGACTCGCCTCATTTCTTCCTATTTTCATAAAAATTGGAGAAGGAAGAGAGACCCATGAAATGTATCATTCTTGGGCGTCTTGGTCCTCTGATAATAACACAAAGTAAAATGCTGACGGTGACACACTTAAGAAGCTGGTTTTGTTCCGGTTGGATGTGGATGATATTATGTTCCTCAGGTGGACCAAAGAGTCCAAACGATAACATATAATCTGTTAAAAATAAACTGCAAGTTCCACGTGTGTTCCAGAAAGAAAAAAAAACAACGACGACCAATGTGCTGCGAAGGAGCCAAGTGGTGGTGTGGTGGTACAGAACAACACGATTAGTGAGGTGGACGATGGAGACCAGCTCTTGGCAGCTTGTTGGTGCTGTGGTAGTAGTGAATGGTCAGTTTTTTAAGAAAAATATATTAGGAAGGTAGTTGTTGTTGATTTTAGAGAAGCCATAAACATATAACCAAAAACTGTTTGTTTTGCTATATGCAAGCATTTTTGTCATCTTCAGTAGCCACCACAACATGCATATAGGTAGTTAGATTAAAGCTGATATTTTTCTGTGGATACACATGTAACAAATATTGTTGTATGACACAATATCTGTACTTTTAGTCCTGAGTCCCATGCATGCTTGCTTTCAGAAAGCACGTTGCACCAGTTTCCACCAGCATCAACATGTTGTTATTGTATGTTATACTAAAAATGCAACATTTATGTTTAATTTATGTAGTACATGTCTTCATGTATGTTATGTTCCTGCAAACATGTAAGTACATAGTAATTCAAATAATAATTCATGTCATTCATAGTATGTCATACACATAGCAAGCTCATAACTATACTTTATTCATCCAATGATAACTTAACAATAAATAGCTTCTGAATTTTTATTTTCTATCTTTTCACACTAATTATTATAATAAAAGTGGTGAATTGTAATTTAAGTGCTACCCAAAACGACTGCTCGAGACTTTTAAAACAATATCATCATATATGTAAGTTGTGTTGTGAGGTCTGGGTTCGGTCTATTTGCGGTGTGGTGTCAAAAAAGCATACATATATGTAGGTATGTATCTCCTCTTATCATCTATCTTTCATCATTCATGCACACACAAAATATTATTTGTGCAAATAAAATCATTCATAACAAGTAACAAAATGAATCAGATCAAGAACTTACTAAACTAATTTATGTTCGATTTGTTTGGTGGTTTGGGTTGTACAAATTTGGTCTTCTTGAGCCTTCTATGTAGCACGCTGCCCCTACACTCGTATTATCATTGGAATTTTAGTTTGACATGATGACAAGTGCATATTTACTGGAGAGTAGTTTTTAGTGATCAGATCAAAGCAGCAAGAGCAATACGACAAGATTACAAAATTGTGAAGTACTTCCTGGGTTGATTTCACCAACTAATTATAAAATAAAATGGATTAGAAAATAAGTAATCTGATTGATTATCGTCAATCGTACCGAACTTGAGTTGACATATGAAATAAAAGCATTCGAGGTACAAGAGTACTTATCTGGCAGTAATTCTAGATCCTTCAATATCATTTTATTATGCAATCTTGATTCATATATATATTCCCCATTTTATCGTCGAAACCCTGTATGACACATTTTACCCACACGCGTGGTTCATAAACGCAAGTCATCTGTCATGACATAATAATAATAATAATATATGCATTCTCTTCTGCAGACATGACACTGAACTCCACTTGCGGCAATATTGAGATTTCAGCTCTGTCCTTTCAACATGTATTTTTCCAAATATATTTTTCACGATTTATCTACGATTGAGGCAATACCGATACCAGGTTCATAATAAGGCTTAAGGTTTGTCGATTAGATTTTTCAAAAAATAATATAATATCTACGCACACACGACACAGTCCCATTTTATGATTGAATACTGTTAGAAATGTAGGAATTGAAAATAAAATGCGTGAGAGAGAAAGTACAACGAGTTGTTTGTTTTCATATCATAGCATCAAAGACTTTTCATCAAGTTTGTTGGTGAGCAGACAAAATAATTTAATAAATTCCAAATAGCTAGGAGAAAGCGATAAAGGATGGCTATCAATTTTCTTTCAAGATAAGATAAGAGCACGTGTATGTGGACATGCAATCATGCATATTCTGAATTTTGACCTTTTGACACAAGTTGAAAGGAACTCATAGAGAGTAAGACAGGAATTTACTTCATGTGTAGAATGTGTCACTTCTATACAATATTACAAAAGTGAGGACAGGAAGCAACCATCACTACAAAATGTAGGTCAGGTCAAATGGATTTGACTGAATTTCTAGATGAGTCGTAATATTCGCACGCGGCAAAAAAAGAGACCGTAAAGCTACTACTATATGCCGTCACGTCAAGAATGGGAAAATAGTTCATATCTGTTGTAATATTGTCTAGATCTTCAGCGTACGCCGAACTACCCATACATGAAAATGAAATCCGAAGGAATTTTATTTACCATCTCATTTGCCTTTACCACTTCTTGATCTCTTTTTTTTTGCCGTTTCTAGCTTTAAAACATAAAATGAAGCGTAATTTTTTGACCCCATTTCTGATTTATTTACCACTGCTTTTGCGTTGCACTGTTGTGCTGAGTTGTTATTCAACGATCAAAAGAGAGTGAGAGTTGTAAGCTAAGATTCACTTCAAAACACCAAAGTCAATGAAACCATAATTCATTTAAAAAAAAGTGCAACGATTTACAAACAAAAATGGACAAAGTTGTTTATTTGGACAGTAATCCTTTCACGTTGTTGCTCATCCATCACAAGTCATCTAATGTAGGTAATCCCTTCCCGGTTTATCACCATCCTCCCTCTTCAAGATATACGTTCTGCTTTGTCACAAACTCCAAAGGGGTTTAATTGTGTAAATATGGGTGTATGTATTTGAGCTCGCATGTTGCGCACAGAAATAAAAGTAGTACTTTAGCGCGATGATATAGCAAAACTGTTTCTCCTTTCGGCCTTCAATGGTCTTTTAAGAAATGGTGGAAGACCACTGCAAATACCCACATGACCATAGAGTCTACAGTGCACAGTCTACATATCTTATTTATATTAAACTATTTGTCAATCTTCTTGATTCTCGGGGTACATATTTTCATGTCCTGTGTGTTTTGTTTGTGTGTATACCATGTAAGTATATAAAAATATATAACATGTAGGTATGTACTTATCTCGATTAAATACTTGTTAAGGTCATCCACTTTATTTCCTATTCCTTGCCCCTTCGTCTATCTCCGCTGGTTTGATTCGTTAGCTATTATAATATGAAAGGATTCACAGCAGAGAAGCTCAGCCAGGAAAGAAGTCATCATAAGATTGAGTAAACAACTTGCATGCACACAAACAAATGACAAGATTTGTATATTTTGTATGTATTTAATGTTCATGGATACTACTCTGTCCGTCGTCATTTTATGGTTTGTTATAAATGTTGAATGTGTGGACGAAGATCATTAAGTGTAGTCTCCGCTACCTTTCTGCAATACAAACATTGTTATTATATGTATATGACGTGTATTTGTTCTTTGTGCTGCTTGGCATGTGTCATTTTATATAGGTACGTATGTGTTTATTTCAAAACATGACAAAAATAAGTAAATATTATTGGACAAAGGAGTTAAGATGTGGCATGACAAGCCAGGCGACTATAGCAGCTTTTCCACACTATTTAATACATTTTAAAGATTTTTCCCCCAGTAAAGTGATATTCTGCACACAATTTGGTAAAAAAATATCTCTGTACTCAATATTAATAAATGTCATAAAGTTATAATTCGTTTATCACAAAGTGTCAAAAATGGTTTTGCTGTCTTGAATTCTGTTTAAATAAATTCAGCAAATCATCATAACAAAGCAATTTTTGAACCGGTTTCAAAAATAAAGTTATGAAATAAAGTGAAGCCTTCGAGGAATAATAACATTCCATAATAGGTTTAATATATCCTCGCAGCAATATATTTGTGATATATATGTGACTGTATAGGTATGTCAGAAAACAGAAATATGCAAAAATATTCAGTCTGATTTTGAGATACGGAATACGGATTATCTCGATACGTGTGAGTTGGAATTTAAATAAAGTGTTATGAAACAGGATCAGGGATGGATGATAAGGAACACATTTAAAGTTTAATTGGACACATTTTTTACAAAACAAACACGAAAAGGATGATATCAACATCATCATCGCCTTTCACAATAATTGCATTTTCCCCATTTAAATTTATCGTTGCGTTGCATTAGCCTGGATATTCCACGTGAATTGTATTGCATTGTCAGTTCATTTGGCTAAAAATTATCTGTTAGTCTGTCCACTTCCCGAATTCACAAACTTGTCACGTGTAGGAGAGTAAACATAACACATTATATTACACCAGGCAGCCCATAATTGCGAGGCCTATAATTGTTTTGTCATCATCATCATGCAGAACCTCTTACGATAATTTTAGTTATATTACTACATACAACACAAGCGAGCCTACAAACCACTATTCAATTCCGCAATGTGTCATGTGCCTAAATACTAAATGCCATGACATTATGCCCGACAGTGTTTAGATAATGGTTCTACTTGAATTGTTCTTGGTAATTTCCCCCTACAACCCCTCCCGGGTCTATTCATACAGTGAAACTCCTCCCTTGGACAATTTCGCCAAAAAATTCATCCCCATGAAGCGGCAATTTTGCCCGTGAGCTTTTCACACTCATTTGGAGGCCATGCAAATGAAAATTATACAGATGATAACTCGTTGTCGTTAAGCTCCGTACTCAATGGTTACATTATTGAACTGGGATTACCTTGCATGAAATACATGACAAACATTTGCGGACCCACCATAAAGAAAATTATTACAGAATCTGATGTGCTAAAACATGTCAACGTTGGTTAAGTGCATACGCAATGTTTTTTTCATAGACAAAGTAAACGACAATGTATGTTGTATGTATGTTTAATTTCAATTGCCAATGATTAACAAGGTGATCAAATAATTGTTTCAAATTAGGATTGAATCGTACATTTTTGTTGTTCACTCTTCAAAGAATTGCTTATCTCCTAAAGTTCCTGCTACTCCTGTTGACGCAAGCTTAGATTTTTGTACAGAGGTCAGTTAAAATCATCTATTTGTGCTGGTAAGAGGGCTCTTGAGTACAAAGATAATTTGAAAGCTGGAAATTACACCATGGCAATAACTTCATGCGTTAATATTTTGAATTGCAATGTCTAGTTCTAGTTGGAATTCCAAGCTCCCGTTAATTTTTTTTTAAAGTAGGTGAACCGTGTGCATACATTTGTTTCAAGTCAATTTGACGAGTTTTCTTTATGACTACAATGAGGGTAATTAACCATGACAAGCAAATTTCCTGTTCATTGGAAATTTATAGCATCATATGTGTTGGAATTCATTAATCTCCCACCATGTAGATGACCATTTTATATTACAATAATAATAAAACATGCATGGACTTTCCACTGAATGTGGGATTTCCTCACATGTAAATATTTTATCTATCTTTTTTGCTAAGCTGTGTACTTGCAGATGGAAACGGTTGTAAATGTAGATACATGCATCATGGTACCAATTGGTTTAGAGATATTGCACATGGAAAAAATCGGCTGTGTAAGTATTAAGTATGTGTGTACACTGTACATAATACAGTAAAATATAAATTGGGGACATATCCTCAACAAAAATGCCTGCTGCGGTTAATAATTAATGATGAAATGATTATGGGGATCTGGTGGACCATTATGTTGGTATTGGTGCCTTCTGTACATCTTTAAAAATAATATAATTAATTACTAATAAATAATAACATACACATATATAATGCAACACATGTGCGTGTTTTGAAATACTCATGTCCTACATTTGATACTATTCGTATGGTGAAAGGAGTGCTTTCTTAAACAAGAACTTTCAACGTCATAAATAAGTAGCCGAACGGATTTCCCCACATCCGGATACCCTTTTCGAACCGATCTCGGAGACCACTTTTGAACCCACCTCCGGATCTACCTTGGGTATGCAAAGATTTACAATTTAGGCTAAGTGCAAACTTTCAGCACTAAATTTGCATTGTTAACAACGGGGATTCATTTCGGAAAACAAATATTCCGAATTTTCCTTTTGTTCCTGAGATAATCCCGAGACATACGGACAGACTCACAAAGCACTGTCCATCCAAGTCATACGTATGTCTAAAGCATCAATACACCGTCCGTATGATACTTGCTTATGTTCGGCTACTAGGGCAATGACTTTCCCAGCTTCCTCCACATTCATTCATGTTTATTAGCATTTTTATGGTTTTTGTTTATCTCCTCTAGCACGATTTTCACTTTAATCTCTGTACATATTTGGGTATAAGTCCTTTGTTATACATGTGTTGTTTGCATTATGTGTGTAATGTATTTTACCCTATCCGCAAACCACTGTTTCTCATACCGTGTAATGATTTGACGTGACAGTGCACGACAAGTTTTTATTTTTTCGTGGTGGTGATAAAGCGGAAGTTGTTTCGGAATTTCATGTGATGATGAAAATAAAACATTCCTGGATAATTGCATTGTAAATGGGTCGAGCATTAATCGCTTTCACACATGAGCCAATAATGAGCCATGTCTTTTTTCATGTCAACAGAGCCGGAGGCAGAATCAAAACAACGTCATCCCCATCGTATTCTTGCTTTTATTCCATCTCACCAACAGTTGATGGCTCTTATTTTTCCATGTCGTTCTAAATTAATTTTCCGCTGACCAAATTCCAGTATCCTCCTGTCGTCCTTCACATCCGGGAGCTATGAGTTGAGCAAACACGGAAAAGCTCGTTGGCAAAAGGAAGACCAATAAAAATAAAGCTTTTGTAGACAAATTGGAATAACTATTCGTGACAATCCTTGGCAAAGGGGTAGATGTGGACTGCCGCCATGTTCAGCGTGTGAAGACCCTTCTATACCTCGGATTTCCTCAAATACGTCATTATTACGTACGTAACCGTCGTATGAAGGTTTAGCCCTGAGGTGCACGATGTTTTACCGACAAAATTGGGGTTTCATTCCCCAAGCCCAGGGGAGTTGACCGCCGGGGTCAAAATACCTGTAGCGAGGCCTTACCTTAGGCATTTGTGTACCAAATTATTTGGGTTCAACGGTGTGCGCTGTAGAGGGCCGTCCGGACTGTCATCCGAGAGGAAAACAATAACTATTCTGCTTCGCGCGAATAGTAAATAAACAGGTCACCGGAGGCATTTGCATTTTTGCATTAGGGACGGACGGACAAAACAGGGCTGACGAGCAAAATTTTCACGTCACTGAATCTCAATCCGGATGGATTATTCAGTAGTCAGTCAAAGTATTTGTAAACACATGACAGATTTGTACTTTGTTCGACCAGCAGCAGCAACAACAACGCAATTTATATCATGTTCCCTTAATTTATTTTGTAATACCAAAAAGATACCTAAAATACGTAGAATAGACGGCTCATCTACGCACGCACTAATTATTTCCCGTCTGGAACTAGGACTCCAGATAAACAGGGATTGTGCTACCAAAATGCTTTTAACAACCGCTTCATGCGTATCAACCAGACGAATCAAAAGTCACCTATGTATATACAATGACGATTAATAAAAGATCTTGATTGTATTGATAATTTAAGTACGTTATATTAGTCCCCCATCACCACCCTTATTTGTTCGATGATAGAAGCACCTACTGTCTATACAGTAGGTAGTTTTGCTATAAGTTCCAGCTAAAAAATTCATTCATGAACAAATTGTTTTAACAGATTTTCTACTCCAACGAAAGGGAATTTCCTTTTTCAAACTTTTCTATTTTATGCTCTCGGAAACATTAAAATCATTCTACCACATTCCAAATAATAATGGTTCATCGAAAATGTCAAACCTGAGGAAATGTGATTTTGTAATAAAAAAAATATATAATGAGAGCATAATACCTACATGTTGCATCCCATTTATGTCAGCATGTGTTTATTGGTTTCAGAACTCGGATGAAAAAGATTCTACCCAAATAATAATACTCTTTACAATCGATTCAAGTATTTGTGGAATCTTCACATTTTCAAACAGGATTTCTCAGGAAAACGCATTTCAAAACAAAAATCAATATGATTTGATCAAGTAATTTATTTCATGAAGGAACCGCAATATGACAGCAATCAAATTTTTAATAACGTTAGGTAAATAATATGGTGGATTTTAGGTATATCATAGCTGTTGTGAGCTGTGCTGTATGTAACTAGTAACATAATAATATTCAATATTGTATTAAACGCTCTGTTCACTCACATTTTTGTCACTGAGCTACATATTATTTTGAATTTCATGCATGGATGCGTATCAAATCACCAATGATGACTCGTAACACGACAGTTTCGCTGGCACACGGTTACGTCAGTCAGTATAGCAGCTAATAAAGCTACACGAGATGCAGTGAATACGTAGCAGCTTAAGACAAAAATGTTAAAAAGTTACATTTTTATGCCAAAGTCTAACTCATTTGTATGTTTAAAAAAATATTGTATCATTTTAATATTTTTTACCATTTTATATTGTGTATTATTTTCGTGTACAAATTTTGTTTTGTATTGGAGCTTTTTCGGGTAGGACTAAAGGATCTGGGGTTTTTTCGCTGGATATGCTGTAGCATTAAAAAATCAGCGTACCTAGTATCCCGCCTGAAAAATATCAGCGTATGGACAGAAAAAATAAGCGATGCTGTTCGAAAACACATTCAAACTGACTTTATTCAAATTTTTAATTATAGTTAAATAACACATGCTGTAGCATAAAAATGCATTACAAATATACATGCTTTAGCATAATAAAGCATTGTATATTAAACATGCTTTAGCATAATTTTCAACTCAACGGGACAGTATAGGAAGTTTTATTTACATGTATTCTTAGCATGCTGTAGCATGCTTTCAACCCAACTTTCAACTCAACTGAATTTTCTCGATTTATGCTTTGCATCAGGACATTCATCTATTCTATATTATTATGCTAAAGCATGCATGCTTTAGCATAAAGATGCATTATATATACACATGCTTTAGCATAAAAATGCATTGTATATTACCGCACCGAAATTACATGCACGTCCGCACCATTGCTGTAGGATTAGTGCATCTACTTAATTCATGTGATTTCACTCACTATCACAGCAACGTTGCTCTGCTCATCATCACATTTCTTCATCCATCCATTTTTCACATGCATTCTTATATGCTTTAGCATAATAATGTATTGCATTTATAGATGCTTTAGCATAACAATGCATTGCATTTTAAGATGCTTTAGCATAATTTTCAACTCAACTTTTAACTCATCGGCTGGCTATATAAAGCTGGATTTTTTTCTAATTATGTATATTGATCACAATTGTAATCAAACCATCAATAAAATGGACATCCCCGGATCCTGCATTATATGCAAAACTAAATGGAAGGAACTTCTTCCGGACATCTCCCCAGTAAGGAGCACGGCAATTTCGTGCTTGAAGCACCTGATGTGCCGGAGGTGCATGCAAGCTATCATCTCAACAGCAGATCAGGACCACGTAGCTCCCAGATGTCCCATCTGCCGAACTAACCTTCCCGCTCCTCCACATCACTACCAGGAGGACTTAGCAGCCCTTCTTGAGTCAGAGCCGGATGAAGCTACCAATCCGAAAAAAGGGAAGGTGCGCGCCAAAAAACCTAAACTCCAAAAGTGTGTTCCTGGATCAGCCGCACACATTGATCCTGTGAGTACTGTGGGAAATCGTTTTCAAGTACCGGCTCACTATCAAACCATCGGAAAAGGCACGCAGAGGAGTCATCAAAAACATGTCCAACCTGTAAAAAGAGCTTCTACACCAGCCAGGATTTGAAGCGGCACTTTTTCAAAGCGCACAGGAAGGATGATGATGATGATGAGTGAATATGCTAAAGTATCGTCTCAACTTACAGCAACTTATGCTAAAGTATCGTCTCAACTTACAGTAACTTATGCTAAAGTATACTTGAGTAGAATTCCAGGAATGGAAATTTGCTCTTTGGATTTTTTGGTGGCCCTTAAAAGGGCCGTTATTTAAAAGTTCGCTAATTGCACACACTCCGCACACTGACACAAATCACTGTATTTATTCCTAATTAGACACTCCATATCCTGGAAACACCCGAACGATGTCGGCCAGAAACCGCTTGAACTTCTCAGAATCTGAAGCAAAATTTGAGCGTTCGTTTTGCCTGTACATCCAACATCCAATGTAGTCTTCTACTTTCTCCTCACTAATGGCTCCACCGTGCTTCACAACTTCCTTCAGGCTCCTCCACTGTCTCTCACAATTCTGAGTACTTATCCTGAAAGGCAACATGCCATCAGGACATGGACCTCGATACGTTTTGTCTCTCGTTTCGTAATGAAACTCGGAGACGGGCACGAACATAGGAGGCTCGCACGAGTTTGGTGATACAAAGTTGACCTTGTGAATTACTGATAAATGGGATGCGAAGCCACATCCTTGTGGTGGAGGAGAGATACATTCACGGTATGCGCTGAAGCCATCAGAGCAGAGATGGGTTCCTGGTAGAATGTACCTCCGCATCCTGTCAAAAAGCGTGTTTCTGGTTCGGTCAGGAACTAAAGTGGCAAATACAATGCTTTATTATGCTAAAGCATGTTTAATATACAATGCTTTATTATGCTAAAGCATGCTTATTTGAACGTATCTTTATGCTAAAGCATGCATGTTTATAATGTATTCCCGCCTTAGATGAATGTCCTGATGCAAGGCTTAAGTCAAGAAATTCAGTTGAGTTGAAAATATGCTAAAGCATGCTTAAATAACAATGCTTTATTATGCTAAAGCATGAGTATATGTATCGTATCTTTATGCTAAAGCATTAGTATTTGTAACGTATCTTTATGCTAAAGCATGAGTATTTGTAACGTATCTTTATGCTAAAGCATGAGTATTTGTAACGTATCTTTATGCTAAGGAATAAAAGTATACTTTTCACTGTGCTAAATCAATGCTTATGTAATAAAACACGAATAATAATAAACCGCTCTTCGATAAATGTGGTGGCCCTTAAAAGGGCCGTTTGTTATATTCACTCATCATCATCATCATCCTTCCTGTGCGCTTTGAAAAAGTGCCGCTTCAAATCCTGGCTGGTGTAGAAGCTCTTTTTACA
>JAHZNC010000710.1:0-10662 GCA_027744095.1 Zhuqinia jingwanae | reverse complement strand
GTGCATTGAGAAGTGCAATTCCCAAGAATGTTTTCACTTTTTTTCTGTATATACATAAAAAGCAGCATGGATAACTCTTTTTTTGTTTGTTTCAGTTTACTTACAAAAAAGCAAAGCTGTGCAAAGCTCAAATAAGTTGTCCTCTGGAAATTGCAATGTATCCATATAATAATGTGTTGGCTGACTTTCCACTGTCCGTTTTGACGTGTCTTATTTGCTCGGTTATTTTGTGAGAAAATACGGAAAAGAGCGTAAACAAAATGAAGAGAATTAGATGTATAGGCTCTACAAACATTTTTGTTTTTATTCTGGGGATGACATGTAATAGGTATACTTGGACGTGAAAACATAATATTACATGTATACATGTATAATGAATCAAAATACGTGAGTATTTTGGTATTTTTTTAGCAATTTTTTTCTTCTTTATATGTAATATACTTTATACATGTTGTATGCATGTATTTTAGGAGGGATCAGTGGAAAAGCTCACTAGAGCTGTAAAGTTTCATGACACCATGGACAGATTTCACAATATTTTGTCAGTTTCATTTCCTCGACCATAAAAGCTCTTTCATTAGTAACAATGTGATATTTATATAAGGGAAAATCTTGGAAATCCACACAATTTCATACATACATACATATACCTACCACCTATATATGTAGATAGATAGTTCCAAGTTCCATATTATTGTTGAAGAACACTGATTGGAACTTGGAACTTGTGCCACGGTCTGTGATAAGTCTAATGAACCTACTTTTGATTTTCGTTCCGTTTGTGCGTCAACAAAACAGACTAGTTGTGGTGGTGGCACAGTGAACAAAACATATTGTACTTCTGTTGTTTATTTATGGTTTCAAGAAACATCAAAGAGTGTTCATGGGAAAAATTCTTTATTACTTCACTAAGCTGTTTATGGGCTTCTGACGTAGCTTTATGCGGATAACAAGAAAACTGCTGTATGAAATTTTACGCAAATAATACTTCTGTTAATTTATCTGCGCTTTGACATTTATAATTTCTATTCCTGGAAATTGTCTAATGGTGTAATGCGTATAAAGTTTTTAAAGTTTTGATTATGATACATTATTTATTTTTTGCCAGAAAGAGACATTGATGCTTCTACAAAATTTGGAGCAACAGCGGTTATAAATTTATTTCAATCCGCCTCCAGATGTCTTTTCTTTTAACGGTCATGTAATGTCACAAACCGACACGCGAGAACTAATCTGCGCATCCATCTCTTTCAAAACGAAAACAAAAAATTACTGAACATTTCTGCGCTAGTGAAGATCATGGTTGTTGGTGATCACTTTAACTTTTAAATGTCGTTTTCTTCTGCGGACGATTACTAAGTATTTCTGTACATGTTTTTGATGTGTCATAGTCAGCTAGTTTTATATAACATGTAAGTAAGGCAGAAGAACATTTTTTCCCAACATGAAATGCAGTATTACGATATGAATGGGAGCTATTACCAAAATGAGGCGTAGTAAAGTGGGTGCTTAAAGAGAAGTGAAGAAAGAAAACGGAAACGATCCGTTGAGAGTAAAGTATCTGCTCTCCTCTCTAGACTTGCCATCATGTCATCATTCTTCCAATGTTACATGATATGCCTTTTTCACTGGATTGATATTTAGATACCTACCTTATCCTACCTGTTTACCAACTAGGTATACAAAGTAACTACTACAACAGTTAGTGTGTTAGCAACCACTCTACTATATATTTTTTACTTCCTCACCTCTCCCCACTCAACTTATGTTTGTTACCCATCCATCCATTTTTACGTAGGTATTTAGATGATGATGATGATGATGTATCCAACCTGCTTACACGATATACAAGTCTTATAAAAGCCATATATACACACATGCCACGTCATGTTGTACGTTTACAAGTCTAGTCATTGTCACATGTCACTATCAATTGCCCCTGCTCTTTCGGCCATGGCGACGTTTAATAACGACAACTAACTACTAGTAATAGAACACCTGTCAACTTTGGAATAGCGCGCGCACACATAAAAAAAATTGATCAATTTAAGATAACACGACGACTTTGCGGTTGAAATATGGGTAGTTGAAACTGACAAAATGAGGTTTTTGCCTGCTTTTTTTCCTTCTCTACCTCAAACCCGCTTTTATAATAGGTATATACATATATATACACGTGGTCGTTGTGGTGAACATATTAAAACCACTTTTCACTAGCTTGTCTGCTTTATTTAAGGACAACGTTTTTTTTACTCGTAAACTCTTTTTTAACCCGTATGCGTGTCAGAATAATTTGTTGAAATAAACCTGGTTTTCATTATCTTTTCCAAGCTTCTTTATGTGCCTCTTTTCACTTTTCCCAGTAAAATCAACTTATTTTCTTTCTTTCTGGTAATAAAGCAATTACACAAGATGGGTATAGGTACACACACTACACATTTACTATTCGCATATAGATTAGGTTTTCACATATGCATTTTTTTTGTCTCCCTTTACAATTCCGTTACCACCAAAACAACACACACGTGCACAATGTGTCTATTTTTGGTGGTATAATGTACACATGCCAAAAAAAAAATTTGAGAGAAAGAAAGAAAGGGCACCTCAACTACAGGACGGCGCCAGTAAGCTACTTAGCTAAACATTTATTGTGATGACAGTGGTGGTAAAACTAGCCAAAAACGTTTCCCACCAATTTCCTCCCACTCATTCAGCTATTTTTTGTGCATAGCTACATATGTCGGGTATATCAGCAAAACAAAAAGAAGAAAGTCGAAAGAGTAGTGTCAGTCACTCGTTTTCTGGGGAATTCCTGTTTTGACCATAAAAACTTTAACAAGACTACTACCACTGGTGGAATATTTTTACAAGTCATTTTTTTTGTTCTAATAATAATTTTAAAAAACAAGTACCATTTTTCCTTCATACCACCAACGGGGTTATTTGGTATGCATGTACATGTAAAGTTGTCTGTAAAATAACCATGTAAATAGAGATATTAGTCGGGTTTTGTATGTTTTTTCTCGTGAATTCGTTTTGGAATGACGTCGGACAGAAGGGCATACTTTCATCATGTGTGTGTCTCTCTTTCGTTTGATGTATGTAGGACATTTTCGCGTTTGAAACAACCTTTCGGGCAAGAGGAAAAATGTGAGTGGTTAAAAAAGAAAGCTGCTGTATTGCGTTTCATTTTTACTATCTACTGTACAGCCACTTTTGGTACTTTTTATTTCATTATTATTCAAGCTTGCCCAACTCGTGGTGACGGTGACGAATAAGCCATGCTAGAGTTAAATTTTTTGGGGGATGTGGTAAAAAAAACCAGTCACCGCCTAACAGCTTGTTTTCTACCCGGAGGACCTATGTACAATTGCATGCTATATAACCAGTGTGTATTATCTTTTTTATCTTTCTGTTTCCAGTTTTAGATGGAATCTTTTGAAACAAATACGTCTCGCAATATTCTTTGTTTCAATATATTATGGCATAAAAAGTGGCATGTTTTATGTAAAATCCAATTTCACCATGAAACCCGCCCAAACTATCTGTTTAATATGTATGGATATTATGGAGTAGATATTGAAAGAGGAAAATAGTTCATCCGTTGTCAATTTGTGTGTGCTCGCTGGTACAAAATGGACGCTTTTGTGGTTGTCGTCATTTTGGAAAACTTTCAATAATTTAGTTATGATTTTATGTGAGTGGTGCCAAAATGCTTTGACTATTTAACTTTTTCTCTTGCCCTCTACGTTTAATCCTTGGGATATTTTACAAAATGTGACACACACAACTGACTCAAATGTATATTGCGGTAGTATGGATGGTAGAGTCACTTAAGCACATTTAACAATTGGAAAAAAATGTATGCTCAGCTCAACTCTGTGTTTTTTTTGTGTGTGTCACATTCTTCATTTAATGCTAAACTTGTGTGATTTCATATGGTTTGGTTATTTTTTTTAGAGAAGTGCTTCCACAAATTGCAAATTTTCAATTTCATATTATCTGAGAGAGAGAGAGAGAAAAACAACGATACCTATACCATAAATATATAAGTAAATGTAATCATTTTGCACGACATGGTGGTCCACTTATAGTTCTTGCTCACCCGAAAAAAAGTATGCAAAAACAGGCATACACAGATTCAGTACACATACCACAATGCGTATGTAATATACATTTTATGTTCGTTCGTAATCTTCTACTAGGCCAGCAGACGATACATTGCTGTGTAGGTACACACTTTGAAATTTTATTCGTATCTCCAATTCTATGAAAATGAAAAAGTTACTCTGACTGGTTGTGAGTTTGTCGATTCTCCCTTTTTTTCTTCCTTTCTCTTAGACATATACTCATATACATATACACATACACTGCACACACACCATCAGCTCAATGAACTGTATAAAAAGGCTTAAAAAAATTTGTGGAATAGGGTAAAAAAAAGTTTGCAAATGTAAAAAATTCATTTCATGAAATATTCAGGTTGTAAGGTTCATTACAATAGTTTCCTTTTATTTCCTTCCATTCCTCCTCTTTGTGTCTGTATATAATATACGTTTGTGTATGTATTTTTTCCCAACTAAAGTTGAAACTTGTGGTATATGTATTCAAATAAAATAGGGAGGAAGAGAAAATGCACCATTTGTGAAAAAGTGGTAATATGTAGATAGACCTTGCTTTTCTCCACTCAAATTCACTCAGATCAAACTGGCGAAACAAGTACATAAAAATAATATTTTGTAATAGAAAAAAAGAAGAATTTTTCTTAATATAAAAGCAAAACCTTGATCTGGAAGGAAGAGGAAGCAAGGAAAAAAAGAAGGAGAAACAGTTTTTGCTTCCGGTTACGTCGTCATTTGATTATTGCAGCAAAACTGGGCAGAATGTATATTTTTTACAACAGCCCTAAAAAAACAGGAAAAAGGGCAGGATATTTTGTAATGTAAGTTGTATCGAAATATATATATATGTATGTTATGTATATATTATGTATATAGGACAAACATATTGTGTGGTTTCATCACATTTTACACTAGTCGCACATAAATAACTAGATAGTTTTAAAGATGCGAAAAAAGAAACAACGATTCGATGGCTTTTTTCCCATCGCATTTCTGCGGAAACCAGCCAGGTGTAAAAAAGAGAGAGGAAAGGATCGATAAAAATGTATGTGTAACAGAAAAGAAAAAAAAGCATGGAAGCATGCTGAGTTTTTCCCGTTTTTATATATTTTTTCGGTTCGGAAGTAGTAAACACGAAACATGGTTGAAACACTGCAAACCCAGAGATATAGAAAGAATGTGGGGTAAAAAAAGTTAAACATATTCCCAGTTGTATACCACTCCTCTGTAATTTTCAATTTTTTTCTCCAAAAGTGAACAAGTTTTAAAGTGATAAGGTAGGATAGAAACGCAATTTACAAGTATACCTATTATGTATGTACATACATGAATATGTAATAGAAGAAGGAAACGATAAGTATAACAGCAATCCCGGTATGAAAAAGGTGACGTGCTGGTTGGTTGACTGGATTTTTTTCGATGCTCTTACATTTTACGGCTAATATGGCTTATTGTTTTATTTTGTGTTATCTAATTGAAAAGGGCAGACTAACCATAAATTTGGTAAATAAGGGTATAGGTAAGTTCCATGTTTGATATTGGACTGTGCGTACTGTGTACCATATTGAGATTTAAACCAATATAATTGTTAATGTGGACTGACAAAAACGCCGATAATTTTATATTTTTAAATTTGGTGCTTTTCCAAGTTGTAGATTTGTCAGGTTCGTGGTGATATATGTTCAGGTATATTCAGGTACGTAAGTCGACTGCTTCCGCTGGGGTCATCGATTGCTATAATACGAGGAAAAGTTACTGAAATGCCCACCAGGCGGCCAGAGACCCCAAAGCGATTAAAGTATCACTACTTTAGCTAAATATTCGGGTATACTTTCTGGTTATTGATAAACATGCATTATAATGCTACCCTGTTTATGATGCTACATAATCTTTACATTGAAATTCATTACAACTCACTTAACATTAAAAATACTAGTAGTGACCCTTTGAGAAGTACTTTTTGCATATAAAATTCATGCGTAAATCGCTTTATATAAGTAGCGTAATAATACGCAATATTATAATAAAAAGATACTACTCTAGATATTTTGAAACTATTTTTCACCTATGTAAGCTGCTCTATTCTCTTTCCAGGAAAAAGCTTGTATCTTTCTCCAAGAAAAGAACATCTACTCTATAAAGTATGTTCACAACAATATCCTCTTTTCTTTGAAATTCAAGAGCTCTCTTGTTTTACCACAAAATTACTACAGGAGTACATATAAAGAGAACGGAAGTTTCAAAAGAACATAAACGGATGAAACAGAATTGCAAAAGTATAAAATGAGATGATGATGCAAGTGACATGAAATATAAAAGTCAGTCAGCAATCCAGCAAGTAAACAGAATAATATATGGTATTCCTATAAGTACTTGCGCAAGTTTTTAAGTGGACTAAAAAAACGTTTGATGGTGAAATAAAAAATGTAATCATGTGGAGAGAATTTTTTTCTTCAAAATATGGGGTAAAAGGAGAAATGTACTATAGACTCTGTCCAATACTTATGTAGCACATGGGCAATTACCATTTTTTAAAAAAACTTTTCCCTTTTTTTGGTCTCACGGAAAAACGACACAATTCATTTAGATAATTTGACAAGCATGATGAAAACTGGAGTGAATATTGCATGACTTGAGACAAGACATGGCTCAAACACTGTGTACTTGAAATGCTGAAATCACTTTATCAATTCGTTTGTAATACTGTCTAGCTCTCTAACTTAATTTTTTCCAAGAATAAAATCATGCCGAAAATAGTTATCTAAAAAGAGAGAGCTTTATACTATGAATGATGATGATGATGATGATGCTTATATAAAAAAAACAGGGTTAAAATAATTTAACTTTACTACCCCGTCAAAAAAGATACTAATATAATATGTATGTAATGTAAGTGTATATATTAGGTATACCTATTTATGTAAGCGCCATAGTAGTTTTGATTTAAATACATCAAACTCTTTGGCTTTGATCTTTGTGTACATGGGTGGTTTCAAAGCAAAAAAAGAGAGAAAATTTTGGGAGAAGAGAAGATGGATGGATGGAAGGATGAAGAAAAACGTTTGTTTTCACGGAACTAATAACGTGTACCACCACCAGCATTGTATACACAAAGTATACACTTTTTTATTGTTTTTTCTCTGTAAACCTAAAATATATACCTACTCTTATCAAGAGTTATTGTGTTTGTTTTTTGGATATAAAAATCCTTCAAAAAATGTAATATTAAAAACATAAAATAGTTATATATCATTTACTGTTGCAGGCATATTATTTGCATGTTGTAAGCTACAAAAAAATAATATATTTTTTTAGCAAGTTTTGTTGCTGTTTATTTTGTAAATCTCCGGAAAGTTCTATGAACAAACAAAATATAAACAAAAGACCTTGCCAGCCCAAGTAAAATAGCTTTATACTCTGTCGATCCAATCAGTGCAGCAATGCAGTGGCAGTGAGAGCTACCTATTTATATACAATCAAAACGCTATATCCTGTCATTTATTTATGACATGTATGGAATTAAATCCGGATATGAAAGATGAAATTGAGAGAAATTGCGGGTCGGTTGGCGCACCTATATATAAAAAAAAATTGTAAAGATAAGAAAGTTTTATGAAAAAGTAAAATGTTTTTGATGTTGAATAACAACACATCGTGCACTGGAGGGTAAAGTCAATCGACAAGAGAGAAAGAGAAATGCTTGCAGATATTGTTTGACTGTAAATTTGTTTTGGTTTTGGCAAAACAAGACAAGGATACTCACAACAACAACAACAACAACAAAGAATACATATACAAGGGCATATAGTATGATAATAAGCAGTTATTCAACAAATTCAAAAGACCCCAAACGTGACTTTGGCGTTTTTCCTTCTTTCACTTGATCCTTTTTGTCATGCAACATCATATCATTGTTGTACTATTGCTTATATGCATGAATATGATGCTGTATGTATGCACATCACAGAAAACTGCATCCCACAGCGCATTTCAAGGTTTTACATTGCCACTGTCACCTTTTCTCCTCTCCCTGTGCCCATTATGCCCCTACGGTGAATAAAAATGCATTTTCGATTTCCCTCGTGAGCAGTTTGAACACTTTGATGTGAGAAATATGAAAAAAAAAACATTTTTGTATATATTTCAGACGAAAACACACCAACACACAGTCTGCATTACATGGAAATCCATATTTCTGGAATAAACCAAGTGTGTATACATACCTACATGTAAAAGCAAAAATATGGTTCTCTTGTAATCCTATAACTTGTACACTTTCTCTACAATAAAAGAGTTTTTATTTTGTTGGAAAACTTTTGAAGTTATTAGTACATCAGATTGCAAGCATATGAATATCCTTTCAGAACAGAATACCTACGTTTGACTGCATTAAGAAAATCGTATAGAACACAGCGAGATCCGGCAAGGTAGATTTTTTATTATATATTTTGCGTGTGTTTTTCATGAAACACCGGTGATGGAGGGCTTGGCTAGCTTTATAAAGTTGTTGTAAGTGTGTACATATATGATGGTTACCCAGAAACAGAAAATGGTTTCCTTTTTATCCAAGCATGCAAACAGGGATCCTTGTGATTGGGCGATAAGTTCAATTTCATTCAAAGGGACGTGAGAAATCAACATTCTTTCCTGTCTATTTTCAAATTATTTACTCTGTCACTTACAGTAAAGCCCGCATCCTCTTCCCTCCCCCCCTCTCTCTCTCTCTCTCTCTTACAGTTAACCAATTTTTACATTTTCTCTGGAACCAAAAAAAATCGTAGTATATACACAAGCACCTTCATTTACATACGAATATATAAACAACTCTGTTTGGTTAAGTTATGTTATGCACAAAATCATTTGAAAAAAAGGTCCAAAAAACTTATTTCATGCTTTCTTGAAAAAAAATTATATGTGTATTCCATAATAATAATAATAAATATATTATTTGAATGCATAAGTTAACCCATAAAAAGAGTGGGAGACGTTCAGCCCTCAGCTGCTGCTGCTGCTGCTGCTGCTGCTGCTTGGGTAAAGGGAAAATGCGGGGGTAAAAGATCTATCTAAAATAGTTATGCCACATGCATAGGTGCACAACTACTTTGTACTCTCGACGTTATTTCTCTTCCTCTATCTAGATGCTCACGTACGAAGAATAGAATATATGGAGCTCTTCTTCGTCTATGTAAATGCTCGAAGGCTGCTGATTTCTTAAATGGAGTGTGGCTTCAAAATGACAATAGAGTTTTTTTTTGGAAAACTATTATACTCCGAGAGAGTCCCATAATATAAATGCAGTGATGCATATAAATGTTGAAAGTTTTTTTTTTGGGGTAAAGTGGTTTCGAGGTTTCATCTTCATATACATACCTAGATATATAATAGTCATGCATTTAAAGGGAATTGAATGCATTCATCACCTTCAAAGTTTTGAATTTTGTTTGAATCTCAAAGGAATTTGGCAGTGGTGGTACAGCTGCAGTTATAGTGGTAGTAGTAGTAGTAGTATATAGCGTGCGTGTACGCTCCATTATCCTTTTGGGTTTTAAATGTCATCGTTTTTTAGGTGATCGACTTTGCTGCTATGTACAAGTTGTGTAGTTCTGCTGCTCCTGCATTTGCTTGTGGTCGTAGTTATAACAAAACGTTGGACAGGAGGGGAAATGGGGAACAAACTTGTTTTGAGAAAGTTCTGGGAATATTTATCTGCTTTGTATTTATGTTTTATAAAACAAACTTTCCCATGGGTATGTATAGGCATTCTTGTTGATTTTGAGCTTTTACATCAACGCCACGAGATATGCCCCCTGTTGTTGCCCATTGTGTTCATTTTGCTAATTAGCAGTTTGTGTGTGTGTGTGTGTGTGTGGAAAATGGGACCACTTTTCTCATCGATATTTTTAATTGTTATGTCAACAAAAAGGAAATTCACTAGAAAACCTACGTCATATACATACATACTTATTTATTTATGTAATGTTTATTTTCCTATGGAACTTCCCTTTAACCCGAACATAATTATTGCTCTTGCTGTGGGGCAACTTGTTCAGTTTCTCTAACAATCCACCCACGTGCGCCTATAAATTATTTATCCTGTTGTGGTTGTGATTATTCAAGCCATATTTTCCCCTGAAAATATATCATGGACACAATTAAAAGGATAGCATTCTGATAAAAAAAACTCAATGAATTTCTACGAAAAAGATATGTATAACAATAAACATGTCAAATACATAGATTTGATTTATTTAATACCTATTACTACATTCCCATATTTCTCAATGTGGTACCTTATCTTTTATTATTACTATTTCCGTGAATTTTTTCAAAACAGTTTGCTTCACAAGACATACTACTACAAACTGGGGTCGTGTTTATATGTATGTGTGCACACGTCCTTCAAAAGCTTGCGTCAAATACAAGAGAGTTAGGATATATGTTTGTGTCTGAACGTCTGAAGGTAAAAAAATTCGGGATAATTCCTTTCTGTGAAACACCTGCTTATTGCCATACTCTCTCTTCCTCTGTTCTTGTGTTTCAT
>JAHZNC010000709.1:0-23164 GCA_027744095.1 Zhuqinia jingwanae | reverse complement strand
CTTTGCATTGCTGTCATTGCATAATTAATTGTTCTGGTAGTGCATTATCGCGCAAAAGGGACATGCCACTTCAATAGATCACCAAGAAAAAAGATACAAAACAAGGAAAAGTTAAAAAGTTGCAATGGCAATGAATTGATCCTATTTTAATTGTATGTGACCATACATTTAACCCATTGATTTCCTTGATTTATTTATTTTTTGAAAAGGAATAAAAGGAACTGCATGGTTTAGAGCTAACAATGGCCACTACAGAAGTAATACATTTAACAATGAATTTAAAACGCTCTTTCACATGCTAACAAATGCAAATAAATGGTACTGATATTTTTGTTATGTTGCCGATTTCGTTGTTTCTGATAGTCTATTGAAAAAATCAGCTTTATTCACACAATTCTGGTGTTTTATATGTAAAATGCCAAGAAGAAACACGCGTACCTTTCTTTAAAGTCGTGATTAGCTGTGCGAAAGTCGTTTACTATCTGTATAGTGCTTCCTGTTAATGTCGCATCTTTTTCAAATTCGAATTTAATTTTAAAACAAAGGAAATGCGAATGCTCTTTTTGGCTACTTGAGAATTTGTTTGTACTCGTTTGTTTAGAATTCCTTTTGTTCTTCATTTCAGGTATTTCTATTTGAACATACCACTAACAGCACAGAGCGAAAACTTCAATGAAATGTGCATTTTAAATTAGCATTGACTGATATCTCGTTCGTATAAGCAAATTTCATTTAACTAAATATTACGTGATGTTTGCATTGGAATTAAGTGACATAACCCATTACATGAGTTTAGTTAACCATTCTTGCAATTTTTCATGTATAATAATATGTAAAACCATGTATGCATTCATTCCCCAATTCATGTAAAGTTAAAATTCAAGTTGGAAAGTCGTATATAAAAGCGGATCGTCCCATCATAGTTCACATTCAACTTACAAACTCAATCGAGATCAGAAATAAACAAAAAAAATAGAAAATTAACAAAATGAACAAACTTGTGAGAAAAATTTATCTGTAGCAAAATAAAATCTGTAGCAATTTTTATTTTATAAAACTGGGAATGAAACTTTGTAAAAAAATAAAATTTGTAAATTTCAGTTTGCTATCCTGGTAATTGGACTTGTTGTTGCAGCCACTTTGACTGCAGCTCAGGAACCAAAGGGAAGTGTCAGAGAGAAGAGAGGTTATGGCCATGGGCATGGCGGCCACGGACACGGTTAGACAATTTAATGTTAATGTTATTTAATTTAATTTTTAATTGCTCATTATAACGTTAATTTACTTTCCAGGACCTGGTGCTGGAGGTGGTGCTCGTGGTCCCATTTATTTCTGCGGTTGGGTAGGTTCGAAGGAAGGTTCACAGGGATACGGTCACCATGGAAAATGATGATCCCGGGGGTAAAAAAATAACCTGGGGATTGACCATGTTTGTCTTCAACGAATGGGAATATTCTGCAGTAATATTCATAACGATACCTCTATTCATTTGGTGCTACTTTTAAACACAACCGTCATAACACTTGTGCTAAACGTTTTATATTTTAGACACTTTGTGCTCTCAAAATAAAAATATTCGTACTCAAATCGTAAATCTGTTTTACTAGTTGATAATTAATTATTATAATTTATTCAAGCATACTGGCATACACTAAGTTTGTTTTAAACACTTTTGCAAAGTTTTTGGCGTGATTGGTTACAACTTTGAAATAAATAATTAGGTGAGAAACGGTCGGAGTGATAAAGGTACTCACTCCCACGCATATCCACAAGTAACCTTCATCCCTAAAATTTCTGGCTTAAATCATCTCGAATCGACATTGGTATCAAAATATTCATCCCGATTTCAGGTACTATTTCATTGAGAAAAAACATTTAACCCTGTCCAAAATAGGTATTATTACTATTATAACATCACACATACTTATAAGGATTACATATACATAAAGGTACACATATACATGTACATATCATGCTATTTGACGCTTGGCTGTCGAGTATTGGAACGGTCACAAAAGCACTCCATTTCAAGCTTTTGGTTCAGCATAATAACAGCACCAACCAATTGACCACGTATGGTCAAATGTTTGCCACAGGTAACCGGGTAACGAGTCACCTTATGTGTACCGTGTACCAGAGGAAATACTAAAAACCCATACATATGTAATATTGAATTAACAACCTTCCCTTTGGTATCACAGTGTTTAGACTGAAAAGTTCAAAAGCCAAGTTCAAATGCGTTTATTCATTGAACATTTAACGTTAATTTTAAAAGTTATATTTTTCAATACAAATGTAAAAGTGTTTAAGAAGGTAGTACAAAATTTCCGTTTCTGTCTTATACACAAAAGTAGTCGTAAGGGAAAAAAAGTATGATAAAATGGCTTGCATTTGCATTGGCCCTATATCGAGTGGAAAAACATTATTGTTAAAACGTTTGCAAGGAACAGAGGTTAAAAATCAACCCATTAAAAAACTTTAGACTGATATTGTATAAAATTGGCAGAATCAATACAAATTTCTAACCTTTTTACTATTGCTAAAAATCTGAGCGCATATTATAGGTGGATGAATCAACTTCAACAGTGGAAACTGTCGGCTCAAATATTGTTCAAATACCAAAGACCCTAAGTATTTTAAATGATGCGAGCAAAAAGAGCAGCAACACTACCACTCCTGGGAAAGAGGAAAAGGATTTTATTGCCATTCGGGAAATTGGTGGCTCCATGTCTCCATTGTGGCCATCCTACTACAGTACTTACAAACCCGTAAATAAATACATAAATAATTTACTTATCAAATTATTAAATAGGTACATTTTTATAAATTAGCTTAAATTTTTTTTAAATACAAAAGAGAAAAAGATGTAACTATATGTTGTCCAACAGGTAGTCTACGTAATTGATTCCAGCAATCTGTTTCAAGTCTCAATTTCCACCGTCCATCTTATGGAAATACTCTCTCACGAAAAATTAGTTAGATGTCGAGTGTTGATACTTTTAGCAAAGAATGATTTGACTGATGCCAAGAAATTGAATTTACTCAAGTTCATGATGAGATTAGACAATATAATTACCCAAGTGGGTAAGCGAGTAACTGTAATGGAAGCCAGCTCAATAACAGGAGATGGAGTAGAAGCAGTTCGCAAATGGATCGTAGACAATATTTCATTCTCAGCAAGGCTAAGTCAAATAGAAAAAGGTGAAGTGCCCTTAACAACTGTTAAATAAAGTTTAATATTAAGGTCAATTGTACCTACATCACATACTTGACAAATTATTTCAATATCAAAAACTGTACTAGCAGTCTTTTATTCTTTGAAGCTTGTTGCTTTTTATATCATTATTATATTTGGAAAACATAAATATGGATATAAACAGATTATTTCTCAGAGATTTGTTCCCCAATTCAAATATTTTGTAGTTGTTATTACAATCATTAATAATAATAATTATGTATAACTATTAAATTAAATAAATAAAAAATAGATTTATATCCCTTTTTGCGACGCAGTTTTAATTGCATGGATAAATTATTATTAATATTTGCTTTGCGCTCCGACAACTTACAATGAATATGTGTATTTATGTTTATATATTATGTATGATGATAATATTATATGCATTTAAAGATGCGAAAATTTGTTTCTTAAATTATTGTAAATTTATACGACTGAAAAATAGCAATCTAGCAAATTGAATTTTTTTCTCCAGCCATCTAATCGAAATAGGTACAACATTTCAATATAAAACAGTTTTTCCACATTTCTTGAAATTAATACATTTGAGCTAGATTAAAAGAGGTACACACTTTTTGTTTGCAATATGTTACAAATTGGAGGTAAATTATTTATCACATGGCAGTTCCAATTAATTTAATAGTTTGTTTGTTTAGCCCACTTTCTACTTTTATAAATATAATTTTTAACTCACTTAAAAATTGCACAATGTTTTGTTTCCCTGAAAAAAAATTTCATTAAAAAGTATCAGTATACATGTATGTATAAGAAGACACGGGCTAATAATTCTATTAACATTTTACGGATAATTGTAGTAAATTAAATTTATGTAGCAAAATAGAAATTGATACTCTTATATAATATCAGTACTACTTCCTGAATATCAAGATTAAAAATGTTTATGAAAGTGAAATAAAAGTATATCAAGTTTTACACAATCCTGAAAAAGAATTAGTAATTAGTTCCCGGCACACGCCCACTCCCACCTTAGCATTCCCCCACGCTGTACATTACTATCAAGCGTAAAACACTTCTTGGAACTTCATTCTCACGAGGATTTCCGATTTTCCTGATGATGTGAACGATCCAAAGTCTTGTATGCGTAGTTTGGAAATGGTGAGGTAATCCAGCAGTTCAACGCAGGCCTTTTCAGAGAACTGTTGAAAAAAGGAAAAAACAAATAAAAGTGAATTAAAATTACACAACACACACAATACTTATGACGATGGGACAACGACCAGTGACATATTAGTTATTTTACACTTAAAATAATAAAATTAATGTAGTAATAATAACATCACCTGCCGAGATGAAATTTCTAGACTCGTTAGTCTCTGACAATTTATCACTCCACACAACAATGAGATATCACTAATATTGGAAGCTATGAGTGTTAATTTACGCAGATCTGAAAACCACATATTCACACACAAAAAATTCTAAAACATGCTCTATTCCAAGTTATTTCACAAAATTTAATGTTAATGTAAGTTTTATTAGCAAAGAACATTGAAAAAACACACCTGCCAGACTTCCAATAAAATGACTAAACCTCATGAGATTTCTGTTGGTGGCCCGGAGATCCCTAGGCCTCATGGATAATTCCGCATTGGAGACGGACACATTGGCACCAATAATACCTTCATCTGTAAAGGTTGGTTGTGAGGAGTCCAAATTCTGAACAATGGCGAGCTCCATGAGATAAGGCAGGTCCCTGAATAAAATGGAGAGACCAATATCGGAAAGTCTGTAAGCTCCATTCACAGCAACACCTTCGATGATTTTAAGGCAGGTGAGGGTATGAGGTACTTGAAGACTTCTATCCGGAGAAAGATCCACTGTGGTCACCCTGTCTTGAGACACATGTAATTTTTTGAGAGAAGGGAAATATGAGATGAAGTCAGTCCCATGAACATTCACACCAATCAAAGCCAGGTCCTCTAAGCGTAATAAACGTGGCCATTTGAGTGGATTTTCGGTAGCACTCCTGATCACTAGATGAGTAAGCGTTGTCCTGAAAGTTTCCAGGAACAAGCAAAGATCCTCTGCCTGTACTTCCTCTTCCACCAAAATGTGCAGCTTCTTCAGAGGGAAACTTTTGGAAGCAAATTTTTCCATGCAGGGGATATCGATGAAGCACAGGGTAAAATGCTGGATTTCTGTAAGCTTGCTCAATACAACATTTTCATTTTCAGCCAAGTTGAAGAGAAAGGAAATGTAATGCCTGTGAGCATCTCTTGGAGAATCCACATCCGGAAAATAGTTGATTTTCATTAAATTTGGCATTGCGGCTAGTATTTGACCAATGATCGGGCTTTTGAATGTGACCTCTCCATTGGGCAACGGTGGGAGTCTGTGCCAGCCTTTGGCAAACAAATTGAATACTTGTAATTTTTCCAGTTTCCCATACATTCGCTGGGGATTAACGAACAATGCGGGACTTCGAAACTTTCCTTTGAGGGTGAATTCCTGCATATGTGACAACTTGTCGGAAAGGAGATCTTCCAGGTACGATAGACTAATTTCTCTGAACCGGATGTCCAACTCCAGTGCTTTCACATGGTAGCCAAACTGATTTCCAAACTGAAGTAGGAGATCTGCTGATAATTTATTGCTGACGACTATGCTGTAGTTCTCCCACCACATGGTTTGCATTGACGCGGCTTCTTGAATATAGCGGAGGAGGGAAGATGAGTTGTCCAAACGGACAAATGTTTTTCCCAAAAGACATTTCGTGGCAGCGTGATGAAGAGTCTTGTTGAGAAAACGGCAAACTTTCAAGGACGCAACGGGCAAATAGTTGAATACAATGGTCAAGACCTACAAATATTCAAATTAAAAAAAATATTTATTAGAATTTCAAATATTTATGACCAAAATATTATAAATATGTATGTGATGCGTCGAACACAAGTACAAAATAAATACAGAAAATAAAATTTTCATGGTAAACCAAATTGAGTATACAAATGTAGGGTTTGCGTGTGAGCTAATTATTTACAGATATGTCTATAGGTATTATGCGTATATGTTATATAATCATATAGACAGCTTTCACTTTCATGGAAATGAAGTGTGGAAGCATTGTAATATATATGTATAGCATTTACCTCTGAGTCTCGGCTCTGGATAGTTAGTACGGCATCCATGAGCTCCACTATTGACGACTCATCCTCGTCTGTGTCCATCGTGCCGATTTTTTAGTATTTAAAGACTTCCTTTCTCTTCACTTTTTTGTTAAATTTAATAGAGCAATATGGTATAATACTGCTATCTTCATATTTGTACCATAATTAAGTGAAAGATCATACATGTATGGGGTAGTAATTTCTTTGATATAGGTACTTTTAACATGCGTATCTTTTATCTTCTACTGGGTATCCTCCTCTTTTTTGGTCTTTCCTAACACGTCACATCTCATTGTATGTAATAATATCATTTATTTAAGAGACATGTACATCCACACGCGTCTTGAGAAAATACAATCGGTTTGTCACGTAACCAACGGAAGTCGTTGCGTTAATTTCGTGACCCCTCTGCTATCATATATATTCTCAATCAACACGACACAGGTATCTCTTTCTTTCTTTTTAAAAATCCAGTGTAGATAAAAATGTATGACTCGAAAGAAAAAAATAATGAATCAATAATTGTTTCCCTTCCAAGAGAACAGAATAAAATCAATTCAAAATTTAAGGTATCAATCTTTCATTTCTTTCTTGGCACCGTCTTTCTACTCGTCTATCTACTAGTTGTAAGGTAACTCTAGGAAAATCACTTTGGCACATTTGGCAACAAGAGATCATTGAATTGAAATGATCATTTCCTTCCACTTTCCCGTTCACTTGTCCTTCTTTATAAGTGGCACATAAATACATACACCGGCAATTCTGGTAATATGATACAGGAGCTGTGGCAGTAGAAGCAACAGGCGTGCACGTGTGTGTGTGTGTAGTACTTGCGTTGTTTTAAATTGTATATATCAATATATCATATCATTATCATCTATGATTGATTCAGATCAAAATGTAAATCATAACTTTATTCAGCGCTGAGGTTTGAGGTTTGATTTTGGGCAGAAAAAGTTGATCGTGAAAAAAAGAATGACACGCACAACGTGAATATAAATATGCGAACGAGAAAGAGGAACTTTCAGGAACACATTTAATGCTAATGTGCCATAAGTAAATTATTCATGAATTGCAGTTATTTCATGTTGTTGCTGTCAGTCTTATTTTCTTTTTGCTGCTTTATTTGTCGGCGAACCATGATATTTTTTGTCTTATCTCTATTATTTTATACCTTGTTGTACCTTGAAGGTATAAAGTACCTTGTACTCCATATCCTATATTATCTTTATACTTTAAAAACTAGTAAACTTTGATTTCCTTTTTTTCATTCACGTTTATTTTTAAACATAATTTGATGAGTCTGTTGATATGATGATAAAAATCCATGAGAGGGAGAAAATGAGTAACTTATCGTTTTGTATGGAATGAATTTTGCGTACCTTCTCATACACAAAGCACGTCCCTCCCTACTCCCTACACAGTACAACAAATAGTAGTATTATTCTCTTTTTTTTTTAAACATCAGGGCACACAAAACAGTAAGTACGAAAATTACCACGGGTAGATAAAACAACTATATTTTCATACGTTGGCTTTTTGCATTTTCTTCATCTTCAGCATCACATTTGCAACAAAACCGTATGTAGAATAAAGTATCATGTAATATGTAGCTTGTAGCACACGCATCCTCTCTGCCGTTTGTACAGTAGAGAGACTGGTTGTTTGTCTTGTCTTGTCTGCGCAGCTCTTTTACAGACGAAGCAGTCATGCGAAACCTTTAACCTGAGTCTGAGTATAACATATCCATATAATTGTGATAACTTTTAAACAATAATAATAATAATAACACCCAAAAAAAGTCTTGTATTAGTCTAGACCATCTATACGGTCCAAGTGCAAGTTGTCACATCTCGCTGCTTCAAAGTTCCATCATGCAAAGTTAACAAACAGTATAAAATATGGGTAACCTTCAAATTAAATATTTATAAAATGATTGATTGCATACTCCGCCAGTTCCCTCCACTATATATCTTTTATATTATATCACATTTTCTCATAAGCACATTTTACCTCAGAAAGGTGCATATTAGGAATGCCGGCAGAATAGAAAAGGTAAATACACAACTGTTTATTTCGATTAAACGATAAAAATCCCTCGTGTGCATAGTGTAAGTACTTGGAATCAAGAAAAAATGAAATTATGTAAACTTCACGAGTATCATATCATTACACATAGTCGACATGACATATTACATAGTGTGTGCTTATCGCCCAAAAATTTATCGATCATACTATGTGTCATGTGTGAAATTATGTAAGCAAGCTACATCACAAATATCACAAATAACTGTTTATGTCAAGCGATGATGATAGCTTCAAATGTATGGGTATACGTGTGAGTTGAGACGCTTATTATGCTAATTGGAAAATTGAAGATAAACTATTTTGAAATACGTGAGTAGAGTAAGATATGTCACATCACATTATTATTATTGCATTGCACAAATTGTTTCGGTCGTTATATATTTCACTGAAATTTAGCCTGATCCACGAACAAATCAACAAGATACTAAGACTATGACTTGTTACTGCTGATTCTGTGCAGCTACTAAGCATTGTCTGACTAGTAGCTTTTCCCGATCATCGAGATATGAAGAGGAGCTATTTTGAACGACCGTATATTTTTATGAGAGAAAGGGACTTGCTACACCTTCGGACATGCACGTGTTGAAATATACCTATGTCTACGTGACGTATGCGTATCTGATATGCATATAGCGATATAACTTGTGTATATGTGTGTAGCAGACTAGGTATATATACAGTCGAGTCAAATGACCTCAAAAATGGAACTTGCTTCACGTATGTGTATTGTAATCACAAGTTAGTTGAAGAGAAGATTCCCCTATCCTCCATTCAATATACATATTATGGTTTTGCCGGTACACAATAATGGTGAAGTTGTGTATCATGTAGTGCGATTCATTATCATCATATAATATATACAACAACATACATACATCTGCTATTATGATGTATAATAAAAAAGCATTGAATTTATTACATACATTTCCATTGTACCGTAAAACGCGTACTCAAAACCGTTTCTGTGAATGCTTCCCTACTTTTTCAGGGATTCAATCTCTGAAGCACTATGAAAAAAAGAATGAAAGAGCTGACCTGCTCCTCCGCTGGTATCAATCGTCGTTGGCGTGTGTGATGCGGGTATTCACTATACTTAATACTATATATACATATACATGTAATATTGTGTATCTGTTCACATGTACCGTACTTTCCCTAAATGTAGCTGCTACTGAAAAATGAGGCTGACACACATCAAAGCGATATCAGTACTTAAAGTTATAATGAGTTTAGAGTGTAGAGAGAGAGAGAGAGAGAGCTATAGTGATAAATATATAGCTGATCCAATCACAGAAGCAGAAAATGACGACTTTTCTACGTTATTACTATTTAATTTTTTCAGTGCGTGCATTTACACTCATTCATTGTCATTCTACCACTAAAGTATATTATCGCCATGATAATTTATCATATTTAATATATATCTGTTATTGTCATTAGCTAAAGGTTAACCACACTTAAATCGAAAAATGGTATTTAAAAAGGAATTTTAGATTGTCACATCTGCCACGAAATATTTAGCAAGGCTAATTGTAAGACAGTTAGAGAGAATACGGTGTGTAGGTATGTATGTATGTCGGTGAAATGCAATTTACGTAAGTAAAATGATAGCCTAATGATAGTATATGCATTTTCATACACCCACACACAATAAGAACGTATATAGTAGCATTGTAGTATTGGTGTTGAAACAACTTTAGTATAACAAGGAGTTTTATTCTGTTGGGTTGTTCGCTCTATATTATGATGTATGTAGTGCATGTACGTATATTCACAGAGACGCAATATTATTGCACGCAAAATACAAGTTCGTCAACTTGTTATTGTTATCAGTCAACACGCCTTTAGTCTTATGTACGTACTTACGTACGTATACTTCATTACCATCATCATACAGGATATAGTACAAATATTTAATCAGTAAAATTGCTGTGGTCGTGCATTGAAGGAAATGGCACTAATGACACAATGGAAGTAGTCACAGTCCCGTCATAAAAGAATCTATCTAACCACATAGCCACGAATTGGTGATTTTATGTAAAAGTCATTAACATGTCTTGTCTTTACTGGTTTGTGCAAAACAAAACCATGATCAGCTTAATATGCAAGGATCATTTCTCCTTTGTGTTATGATAACTATAATAGCTGCAAACTATGTCCAATGATAATAATGATGCGCACATTAACACATTTTATTTTATTGTTTACGCCGTTTTCTTAATGAATTCATGACATTGTTTGAATAGGTAAATGGGCGTATCCAAAGTACATATGTAAGACACATATTTTTACCTCGTGTATTAAACTACTGCGCGAATCAGCTTTTTCATTTTTTACATATGCAAATACATGTCATGTAGTCATTGTATGTTTGCTGTGTGCTTAGAGAAATTCAAGATTTTTCAGAATAGCAAAAACATATCCAGAAAATTAATCTTGTATCAAGCAGGGAAAGTATGACACTTATTAAAACGTTGCTAACAATGCAACATGGGTACAAGGGAAAGTAAACAAGGTAAGCATAATTCGAAACAGATTTACATCCTATTTATAGAATAGCAAAAACATATCCAGAAAATTAATCTTGTATCAAGCAGGGAAAGTATGACACTTATTAAAACGTTGCTAACAATGCAACATGGGTACAAGGGAAAGTAAACAAGGTAAGTATAATTCGAAACAGATTTGCATCCTATTTAAGAATATGACAACCATTTTGCCGAATGCTCAGGCCCAACTAAATTATCCGCTATATTCTTCTGGATGAAAAGCGTTCTTTAATAATATATGTAGCGAAAAATTGTTCTTTAAAAATCATCTTCATAATAACTGCCACTCATATTTTAAATTGGTAAGTTTCACTTGTCCTCATAGGATTTGTTGCATTGTAAGTATAGCCTAAAATCTTTCAACATGTTATCTCCCTTATCTCCATCTTCATTGCAAACAGTCAAAAGGTCGAGAGAAAATGTCTTGCTCTTGTAAATAATTTTTTTTCAGCATATATCATTAACTTTTTGTGTGACTTGTTGCAATTTGTTTGTAAAAAATGCCAACCCTTGTCATGTAATATGCCATCAATGTCAATAATAATAAAAATATTATTACATCTGCTGTCGTCCCTCCTGGGGGAACATTCCTTTGGAGGGCTGCTAATGAGTAAAGAATAAATACAAAAATCCCTGTTTCTATTATTACATTTCATCATCCTCTTGTTTTCCCTTGATAGCGCATAACATACTTGCATACTTATCTGAATAAAATTAGAGCCAAGTCTCGCNTTTCTATTATTACATTTCATCATCCTCTTGTTTTCCCTTGATAGCGCATAACATACTTGCATACTTATCTGAATAAAATTAGAGCCAAGTCTCGCTCTTTCAAAGTGATTCAGGACACGAAATAAATGGCAATGACGCACATACCATAGCATCATCATCAACACAGCAAATTTGGTATTGGTGCATCACACATGAACTTCCTCAAAAAGTTGAACTGTTACTGTAATGGCAACACTGATGGTTGAGGAGTCCTAGTCATGATGCCTTGTCGCCGTCCACTTTCCTTGCTTACGCTGCTGTATTCAATACAGTTCATTTCAAAAGTGCATTCACATCAAACCAAAAGGAGCACACACGTGGACACGTGCAGTGAGTTACCCTATATATGAAAATTAAAAACACACCAGAGAAATGCAGCAATGCAGGATGGTATATTGTGAAATGCATGGGAATTGGGAACAATGAACAGACAAAGTAGTAGTATCAAGTTAAACCAAATTTTTGGTGACGCCGGGACGGAGATATATTGCTCTCGGAGTAAGAGTAAAAATGTGTGTCAATAGTATGTTATTATTGCATAAATGGAAAAATATTATTATTAATATTAAGTCTGCTTTTTTCATACATGAAGGTAATTTCCTGTGTATTTTACTAATTTAATATCCTGATACAACTAGAATAACATGTGCCGAAAGTAGTGTGTGGATAGTTACATTTATTTGTGCTCGATGACGTACTATCTTGCTTGTTCGTCTTTATACCAAACGAAAACAACAAACAACTATCGTCAAGCACATTGGTGTAGGACAAATAAAATGCTGGCTGTCATTTTGGTGTGAATGTACCCAATACACGTGTGGATCTACGACGTAGCGTATAGTTAGGGTAGATACTATGGTTTTTACTACATGAAAAATTTGATCTTCAGTTCAAATTCTTCCAAAATGAAAGCTTATATAACGTGTAGTGTGCGGATGCTTGTAAATTTTCAGAGCCTTCGAGGCGTTTCATACAACTTTTATTAGCAGAAAAAGAGTCAAATAGGTGATGGACATTTTTTAATTACATTGTTCATATTTCATGTTCTTCTCAAAATTGGAATATAAAAAATGTAAAAAAAATAACCAAACTCCCCCAAAAGGTCTTATTTAAATACTCAATGTTTGCTTGCACAATCTATGAATTTCTTTTCTTCTGTGCAAAAAAAAAGACTGATATCATTATCACTTATCCAACCTGACCTTGTTGCATAAAAGATTAAATAAACAAGCACTTTGCATTGCATTTGCGTACGATTTGGTCTTGAATACAAGTTTATAAGAATCCGAACTCTAATAATTACATGTTGTGAGTTGTTTGTAATAACCTGTGTGTGTTTGTGCACTCTTTATTACCCAATAATGTACACATAGGTATAGGCACATACTACATACCTACATACGCTTGCCTCCTTTTCTTTGTCTATTTGACCTTCAACTTTCAACAAAGAGCAAACAAGTCTGTAATGTGTATAAAAATGAAATGAAACAAAACACATTTAAATAATTTAACTTCATCTCTGTTTGAGGTGAGAGAATTTGGACCGTCCGCGGAGTCATATTATCGTCACCGTAGTTGGAAGCAGTAGATTTGAGACAATGCGAGTCAATTCCAAAAGATTCCCGATGGAGGGACCAAGGTGATCAATGAAGGAACCATCCATGAAGTTATGAAGTATAGAGTACCCCTCATTACTTCATTGGGTACCTTGGGAATGACTATATTAAAGTTGGAATCTTATTTATTTATTTGAAAAACAGTCCAATACATTTTACATTTATATTTTGTACAGAATCACAAAAGGAATCACATACATTACAATTAAAACATTATAAACATGGATGTATAATTTATATCCATTTATGACACTTGGTACATTTAATATTATATTTTACATACGGAATTCATGTGACAAAGAAATTATTATCATCAATATGACAGCTCCAAAAATGGGCCAAAATATAATTTAAAAAATAATATCATATCATTCATATAAGTACATAGGTAAATATAGGTACTTATGTTTTATGTATATTTGATTTAGCAGACTGCATTTTTTTAGACCAAAAACCCTATTCGTCTTTCAAGAGAATGCCTTAAAAAACATTGACAATCCGACGCACGCAACGCAATAAAAGTTCACAACATGGAAAACTGTCCCTCGAAGAAGAAGAAAACTTGATTGTAAAAAACCCCCATTTCAGAGCAAATTTGACCTAAAAGTTAATGCCTACAAAAATGTAGGAGGGCAAACACGTGGAGCCGGGTGAGAAATTATACTAAATTAATTTGGTAGTATGCATATATACTCGGGGGAAAATAAATATTCATTCTTACAATACCAATACGATATACAAATATCGTCTATCGTCGACCACTCAAAATCAACGGCAAATAATGTGAGAAGCAAGTCTAGGTTTCTACGTTAGAGGAAGGATACATATTGTTTTAATCCTCCTTTGAATGAATTAGCGTTGTCTCCTCGAACTCGGGTGACTTATGCATTATATGAAGTTCATATTATGAACATGAAGTTAACACGCCTGCTTAGTTGGTAGGCAAATATTTTATACCAAAATACCTACATGAACGAAAGTAAGAATTAGTAGCTGTTAACAAAGTTGATTTGATTGATGATTTTATTGGGAATCAATTAATTTAGAAATGGGAAACTTCAGTCAGTAATTCAAGTGCGAACTGGAAGCTTTCTTCGCGTAAAAAGTATTACATTACCCTGTTTGACTATCATCTACCTTTATCTAATTTCACAATTAGTTATGTTTGTATTGTTGTCTAATTATTATTACAATACATCTGTAGTTAATACGCATAATGAGTTCGAAAATGGGTTTATTACGTTTGATCACATTCTAAAAAAATTACAGAGAGAACTAAATCGTACCATCCAACACCAGAAAAAATTCATTATTATCGTTTTTATGGTCATATTTAAGTAGGTAACGCTACCACGGGATTCTATTATGTAATTGTTTCATATATTTAAAAAAAAAATTAACCAGCCTCCAATCAACATTTCTCGGAATCGTTTGGGTTGTATCTAAATACCTAGTGATGACTCCATCTACGTAATTTTATTGGGGGATCGTAAACCAAACATTTTTTCTAAATTATAATTTGAATATCCATTTGCATGATTTCCTAGAAACGGATATGTCGCTTGGCAAATTTAATCACTACATCCAACACCATGATGTATGTAGTTGGTATAATTCAAGTTATTGTAAAATAATTTACATATTGAAAGTAGGCAATTTCATGCAAGTAGCAAAAAAATCAAGCTTGAGTCAGTGGAGTTTTAGTTTACTCTAGATCATTGTATGGAACACGTGTATGACCTAAATCAGGCATAGATAAAACATCAATATTATTCTTTTGTCTATGAAATCAGGTGCAAAAAAGATAACGTTTTTCCAAAGTTGTATGAATGTATTTTTGATAGTAACCAGTGACCGATACTATTTGCTTTCAACTTTCAAACTCCATTAAATATAGTAATTAACGTTGGAAACGGTGCAAATGTAAAACGCACTTTATACCGCACATGTAATGTTTTAAACTTTTATTAAACTACAATAATGAGCTTCATTTAGAAGAGCACATATAAGTTAAATATAAAGTAAAAAAACATCCCAAACTAAAGCTGGTTTGGTGTATATTTCTCAAGCCAATTTTGAATTAGTTGATGGGCTACAGCACCATGAGGTGGGACAATGAGCACTCCTGTCTCGTTTTCTTGCAAAAGTTTAGGATTTTGCTTGATTCTCGATAGAGCCTCTCGCACTTCGTCTTTTGTAAACCACCGAGCATCCTCTAATTCCTCCGTGTCGATTTGGATCTATAGTTATACACCCAACATATTATTATTTAGAATACAGCTTATTTAGAGCTAACAAAATAGTAATAGACAATGTAAATTAATCTGGTCAATTATACCTCTTCTGATCCTTCCAAAGCTATTGCGGTACATCCTAGCATGAGAGTAGTTTGTGGCAGCGCCCAAGCCTGGGACTGAAAATACTGAACATTATCTATAACGATTCCTGCTTCTTCAGCAACCTCCCTACGTAAATTATCAGCTAATACTTCTCCTAAAAGGATAATTTAAATATAATTAGACAAGCTGTGTAAAAAAGGAGAAATTCCAAAGTCGAAAATATTAATTAAAATTATAAAATTATACCAGGTTCCATGAAACCAGCAATACATGAATACATTCCTTTGGGATGTCTTGGTTGTCGAACCAAGAGAATTTTATCTTGGGAATGGTTAAGAACTCGAACTATAGCCACGGGATGTATTTGGGGATAGTGAGTCATTTTGTGGGGGTCACATTTTTGGCTACATTCTTTGGAACATCCTGACAATTTTCGTGTAAGGGGTGATCCACAGTAACAACAAAATTTAACGTTCGCATCCCATGTAGTCATGCAATAGCCCTAAAGTGATTAAATATACATACAGATGTAATCACAATAAACCTCAGTTTAAAACATGTGAAATTATTTGCATGATCTTACTCTGGTGACAAGTTGATGTTCATCATCTGAAATGGAGAACAAGGCTCGTCTCATGTCTAAAAAACGGCCTTTGAATGCATCTTGAGCACTATCCTGTTTTTCCGGTGGAATGGAACATGCAAAAAGTGGTTGCATATCCGATTCATTGTCGACTCCAAGAACAATGGATGTCTGCTTCACATTGGGATTAAAAGATTCCGCCTCTAAATAAAATCAGTATAATAAACAACGAAGTTATATCTTTTTGTACTGAATTACTAGTTAACCCAATCCAGATGATAAGATAATAGACTTAATATTGGAGAAGATGCATACCTGCAAACGTCCTCCAATTGATTGTATTGCGGAAAGGATTTCCCGGCTCCTTTGGAGCCAAAAATGGTTTATTATTGCAGAAAAGCAAATAGGAGCCTTTCTCAAAAGCCTCACTGCAAACTACTTCATGGTCTTTTAAATTCTGAAGAAATTTAATATTTTGAACATATCTCGTCATCCTGGAAATCGACCACCACATTTGATTGTTCGGATAGTCGCTTGACACTATGACCACACCACACGAGGGCACAAATTCACAATTTTTAGATCAAAATCTAAAAAAAAACCGGAACATTTACCTACGGGAAGAAACACAAACAATGCACAAAAAAATCAGCACATATTCATTGGGAAACAATGAGATAAACTCTAATCATTTCGGTGTCCCTCTAAATGATAAGATCAATGTCAACTTTGATTAGTGGTACGCCCGAATTTTTTCGATTTCACATTACATGTTCAATATTATGTGTACAATGATTTGCAATAACAAACCACATGGTGATGCTGATGCAATTAAGCATTATTTAGTGCTAAAGGAAAAGATGAAACGTGGTGCATGTGGTATACATGTGCAGTTTTGTTGGAACCAGTTTGAATGAAGTATGGAATGGTATTATAGTATAGTGAAGCTCTGCTGTATATTATGTTATCATTTTCATACTCATGATGACCTTCCGAGTTCTACTTCACACAACTATTCTTGCGCAACCTATATAGACCATGTTAATAACTCGTTCTGTATGTAACACAGTAGGATGTACCAAACAATTTATTTCTCACTATTATGTCAAGTAACACAAATAACAGTTTAAGCATTAGAGCTACTCTCCGCGCTCATCGCATACATTTTCAGATCTTTGGGTGGATTAGTAACAAAACACGAGACATATGTAAACGTTAGAGACAGGTTATGGTATTCTTTTTTACAGCTATACATTTTGATTAATATACATAACAAAGCCTATCTGCTCCCTCCCATCGCCCTTTTAAACTCTGTGCTAAGTGCAATTTCTCTAATTAGAGGAACAACGTTTTTAAGAAAAAATGTAGAATTTGGTCCATGAGTAATATCTAAAATGGCTTTTGCAGCAGCAATGAAAGTTTTGGCTTCGGCTTCCTTTTCAAGGAACCACGAAAGTTTTGCCATTCTCAGGTATGACAAACCGAGAATTGGGTTCTTTTCGTAAAGATAGCGCCTAGAAAAAATTACGTACAAAGGGATTAGTTGAAATATTCATTTCACTCTTTTCTAAACAAAAAATCAAAATTATTACCTTTGACCCTGAAGAAGACGATGACCATACTCATAAGCTTTATCCCAAACATTTAATTCCACACAAGCATCAAATCCACCAGAGAGCATCTCCAGCATTAACCAGTGGCTCTCTGAAAAATTACTTTGCTGCATTAGACGTATACAAACGTCACATATATCCAAGTCTATAAAGTAAATTTTAAAAAACACGTGTAAAATTTCTCTAACATGGGGATAAATTCATATAACTGTAAGTCCCATACATGCTGTTTCCGCTATATCAACCGTCTTCTCAGTTACGAAATCATCAATTTCCTTAAACTTCTCCAGATATTCTTTGGTGAAATTATGACCACATTTGCTACATTTGTTGTTATCTTCTTTCAGGTTGACCTACACGAGCCATAAAATTGTCGTTTCAAAATTTAAAGCTTGCATTTTCAATATTACGCCGGCTTTTAAACTATCATAAAACAAAGAGTTTATTCAAGGACTCACCTCATTCTTGCATTCTGTATTGGGACAAATGACACAGCACATTTGTCTATCAAATGATCCTGCACTGCATGTTTCACACATGCACTCAAAATAGTAATGCTCTTTTAGGTACTCCTTGCGTACCCATGAAGGTCGTAATGGATCTTTGTAGCATATAGTTACTTTCCCGATCTGTTTTAAATAATAGAAATAGGTATATCAATTATGAAATCCATGCATTCATGAAACCATCCAAGTATTATTTTTAATTATCCTTATCATCATTACCGGCATTGTCTTCTGGATATCTTTTATATTGCGAATGTAAATGGTGGTGCCTTCAAAGTTTGCTACAGCCATTGGTTCACAGGAATGGTCAAAAATTGAAGCACCAAGATAAAGTCCAACCCCAAGAGTGTGACATTCGTGATCAGTGATAGAAAAGGTGTTTACAAATATCTGTAGTAAACAAACAAAACGTAATGTGAAGTAGGTACATGTAAACATGTATTACGATTCTAAAAGACTGTTCTAAAAATAGCAACTGCTGAATTGTATATCCTTTACGGCAAAAGCAAGTGGCAATGGACTTTCATAGGAATATAACAAAAACTACTGATAATATTTATATTTTTCTACTCAAGGATAAAACAAGCAGTACGATAGTACGCTTGGTATAACCGTAGGCGGGAATGAATGCAGCCATGCTGAAAGCTTCGAAATAGTTCATTTATAGCAGACAGGTAAAGAAAATAGATTTCGTGAGATCATAGAACTAGCATAGAACATATTGCCAGACAGTTGCATACAAAATCCTTGGTACTAAAGACCTTATTCTGTCTTTTTCTTTAATTAATGGTCGGATACACATCACGAGTTGGCTACGTAATAGTTTTTAGGAGACGTTGAGCTGAAATCAAACTTATGGCAGACGCAACACTACATCTTGAAAGAGGGCGAAAAACCTTAATCAGAAAGCATTTGAACATTTGCCAATTAAACATTCAATACCATTCACATGAAAATAAATTGAACAAGATATTTAAACCGTAAAGTATACACGATCATCAATTGTCAAATGATGCGACACAAGCAATTCTACATTGTCTTTAGAGAAATAAAGACAAATTTTGCTCACCCTTCCACAAATTCCAACGAGTTCTGAAAGATTTGGCATTTTTATCTCGGGATGAAATTTTAGGATGGACTCGACAACTTTTCCCATAACATCCACTTGATCCATTCTGGACTTTGAATTTTTCAAATCGGGATAATCTGTAAAAAGAAATTAATGTAATAATTTACAGAAGTGGACATACTAATAATCCAGAAATATTATCCATTTATATGAACAATGAATATATTACGTGAAACCAAATCTTTGAAGCGACGACGAATCTTTTTGTGTGTGATTTCATCGTAGTAATCATTGCCATTCTAAAAGAGTAAATACACAAAATACACCCGGTATTAATGCCAAAACATGTCAACACACCAGAATCATTTTCTTCAACAATTAACAATTGTATTACCTGCAGCTTCACAATTATTCGCAGCAAAAGTCTGGTGAAACTCCCTGCGACGTCGCGATGAACCTTGAAACCTTTACATTCATATTTATGTCCGTCCACCCAACCTTTCTTTTGGCAATCCCGATCACAATAGCGGACCAAGTGACAGCCCGAACACCGGGATAACTGATGTCCATCATCGTCTTCAGAACTTTCATTGCTGCCGGAATAATATTAACCATTCGCTCTAACTCTCTAGCCACAACCATTTAATTCAAAAACTAACTTTTTCTAAATTGTATTTCCCTATTTTGTGAAATTCAAAAAAGTCCTGACGCCAAAAAGGGTTTACGTCGCCTCATAAAACACTTTTACTTGCACTCATTAAACTTAACAATGACTGAAAATAGTACGCTGATGTCAAACTAGTAGCACAATAAACGCACAACTCGTGAGATTTTGTTGTACTTTATTTTATTTTTTGTTTAAACCTTCTGAAAAAATGTCAAGTGCCAACTTTTGCGCCATACTGTAAATCACGATCCTGATGTATTTTAATAATTTAGCGACAAGTAGATTCCAATTTTAAATATATGGTTTCCGCACACATGCAAGTTTATAGTCCTTTTATATGACAGCCGAAAATAGATTATGACAGACAAAAAAACCGCGGCCACAAAACAAATTTCCAGTAGTAAATTAACATACATTGCACTCCTGCTGTCTAGCATAATGCCCAAGACGCAATCCATCATAAATGATGCTGATAAAATAATTTGCATATAATTTTAGAATTCTAATAGGAGTAAGGTACATAGCTTAATTGCCTGTCTGTGGTTGTTGCAGATATATTTTCGAAAATTTAAACGTGAGCTTTAAAGTTGAAACCGACATCTCATTACCGAAGCTCTTGTCAAGCACATCTGTTTTGAGTAAGGTTGATTTAATATAGTCATAAATCATATACCTTTCATTAAAACTAAAAAATGAGCTTCCTGGCTGCAATTATTACTATTTTCCGAGAATTTCAAGAGGCACATTGTTTAGATGATTGCAAATTATAAACTCGGCTTGTATACAGATTTTAAAATGCGAGTGAGCTTTGTAAATAGATGTTTGAGATATGAAAAAACACTCAAACATTGGCAACTACACGTACACCGAATTTATATATAATATCTGATGTCATATTGTATTACCCAGCCAAATAAAAGTTTCTAATCAATAATACATATTTTCCGTATTATTATTCTATTAATAAATAAAACTTACGCTTTCAAACATGTATCACATCGAGATCGAGAATATTTCGCCGTTATTGAATATGCAAACGGCTTGCAAGTTAAAATCACAGTTCCGGGCTTCACAATATCCTGATCTTTGTCTGACCCTGTAATACTTGACTCGGTAACCGGATAGTCAGTAAATAATTCAGGATGGGTCATTCTCACGTTTCCAACCCTGGTAAAAGAGAAATAAAATGAGTCAATGAGTGCATACCTGCTTCGGAAATGTAAATGTAAATGCATACAGTTTAATATTTTTAAATACACTAACGACAATATTTATTCAATATTCTGTCAGTTACAAATTTAATAATACTTACATTCAGATATTTTATATTCCCACACACGCTCGCACAAAGTTAGTTGACTTGCCTTCACACGGCACAGTAAAATCTTCACTTCACAAGGGCACGGGTCACTGTAACAGTCAATAATTAGAAACAAATTAAGTAAACAATTAGTAAAGTTAAACTCTGCAAACAAGTATGAACATGAAGGTTACAACTTTTGTCCCACTTCAACTGTATGTGTGAGTGCATGTGATACCATAAAACCAGTTACAACTTCAAAAATCCGAATTGAACTGTCAGACTTTTGAACGTCATAGTTTTGTAGTGATATACTCATTTTTCGAACAAAATTTTCAAGCAATTTAATTTACCAAGCAAAAGCAGCAAGTTTTTATCTTGAACACAGTTGACTTGTGTGAAGCTTGCGTGGGCTATATAGATCAATTGAAAGAACTTGAAGTGAAGACAGGAACAAAGCACACCAACAAAAACTTGTATTTTTTTTTAAACTCTCGACAAAAATACTACAAAGTACAAACCTTTAACACAAAACGACACCAAAAAGCTTGAAACGTCAACAGGAAAACCCAGGTTTTAACAAAATTTAAAAAAAAACCCTCAGAAACTGAGCTTAATCTGCCGCTGCTATAAACGGACGACTGTTAAATTGAGGCTGTCGATATCAACTGTGTGACTAAAACAGAATCGCTCTGCTCTGCTCTGACAGACAATATGGAACTACTACTGACGTGTACTGCAGGCTGATTCAAAGTAAAAAGCATGCAAAGCTTTTTTCGCGTAATGTGTTCCAATTTTTCTGATCCTCTAATTATTTTGAACTCCTAACTCCTTCGCGTTCGACTTCATCTTTGTTTAAACAACGTAAAAATGAAAATCTTCATTCGGCTGGTTCTTTAAAGCATCCAAGTATGAAGATAAACATCTTCAAGCTTTCAAAGTACATATAGCACTCAAACTCTTGTTTTGAAATGAGAGATAGCTGGTTCCGAACACAGCTCTGCTACTCTATCCGATCCAAAGTTTTAAATTCAAACCACAACGCACTCAAAAAAAATGAGCAGCATATGAAACTAATCTTAATGCAATGACAAGTGAAACGCAGGATTAATGAATACTCGCTTATAATAAGCAAAAATATTAATGAAATTTCGAAATGATGATGCTTACTTGGTTATTAGTTATTAACAAACAAGATGTAGAAAGTAGAAACAGCCAACTCTATTTACCGGCTAATGCCAGGGTTTACAAAATCACAGCACAACTTCAACCATTAAGTATTAGTAATAATGACAACGACACAGTCTTCTTCAAAATTAGACTGAAATGTATAATAATAATCAATCACACTAATGTATCTCAGTAATTAAAAATAATTGTTCTTGTGCAAAAACAGAATATATGATCATGTGTTTTGGTTGCAACTTGCAATCAAGCAGGTGTACTGATAAACAAACATGCTTATGAACGTCCCGGCAGCTCAAAACACCCAACCAGAGAGAGAGAGGTATAAACATAACAAGGAGCATAACTTTTCTATATATACCCAGTATTTAATTTACCCTACCCGTTGTTCTACAAGAAGAGATGTTTGTCTGAATTTTGCCTTTTAGAGTTAAAATGAAATATATGGGGAACGGGTATATGGTTTAATTGCTCATAAACGGTTACATAATGTAAAGTTACATAATTAGGTA
>JAHZNC010000708.1:0-14662 GCA_027744095.1 Zhuqinia jingwanae | reverse complement strand
TAGTGGTCGAAACACAGCCGAAAGTAGTGATAACAGTTCATAACTACTGCTTTACTTAGGTTTATTGTTGTACAAGTACAATTAAAACTAATTGTTCGTTCGCATAACCATTAATACGATAGAGTCGTATTTTCCATATTATGTATAATAGAGATTGAGAGATTAAATTATCTGTATAAGAGAAAACGAACGGAACCCAGATTGAAAAAAGGATATATATGTACATGGTCGACGTTCAAAAAAATGAATGCATTGCCAACCATAACGATTTCCTGCGGATCATTTATTGCTCCACAGCTCGACTAAGCTTATTTACACAGTAAAATTTGAGATAAGTCGATGTCATGCTTCTGTTTGGTTTATAATTATTTATAGTATAAAGTTTGGCGTGATGGGGTAAAATGAGTATCATTTTCTCATTTTTAAATATTGAAATTAAAACTCCATTCAATTGTGTATTTTATTATTATTATTATTATTGCACAAATCCAACATGGAACAAATCTTCTTATGACAATTACGTTTGATTCAATAATAAATAATACATGACAAGCCTGCAATAACTGCTCAACTCAACACTCAACACTCCCAATTGAATTTACTTGATGGAATGTAGGTGCTCGGTTTATTAGCCGCCGATGATTTTCTAAGGATGGAATTGGCAAGTACTCACGCTAAACGGACATCATGTGAAAAACAAGCACACTCGCATTTCAATTTACGAATATTTACAGTACAAGGGTGAAGGGGTTACATCTTTACTCGTCATATCATCACCTTGCTTCAAAAATTAATTTATTACAAATTAACTATTTATACTGACGGTTATCCACCGACTAGATAGTTAAACGCCAATTATGTCTGGGAAGAGTTCAAAAGGCGAACGTGTGCACATTCAAAAAAATGTGGTGAGAAATCATGTTTTTGTTTCGATTTTTAAATATGGTAATTGGATAAAGTTGTTTAATTTTAATTGGTTTATTTGCTATATAAAGGTTTCACGCAGAGCAGACAATCAAAAAAAGAGGCTGGAGAAAATGGCGCTAGCGATTTATCGCAAGGCAACTGGAGACGATCATATGAGTTTTGAAGAGTTTCGGAAAAAAAGTGAAGATCTCCGTAAGGTTGCTGAAGGCTTGCGTGTTGATGCACTAACGTTTCCTAAGCTAGCAGCTGACTTACGCAATAAAGCAGTCAGTTATCGTCTTGAAGCTGACCGCATTCGTTGCTTAGTAACTGACACTCCTGCAAAAGAAGAGGATCGTTTGGCATGGCTTGAAGCACTCACGACATACGAAGACGCCGTCTTGACTTGTGAAGAATGCGCCTTGAAGTACGACAAGGCAATTGATAAGTACGAACAAGTGGCATGTGATTGTGATATCGTAGCCGTAAACGTTGAAGACACAACCACGCTTTTTGTAGAATCAATTGTGAAAATTGAAGCAGCTTTACTTACACGATCACGACTCACTTTTATTCTAACTTTGATGGGGGTTGCGAGATCAGCAATTACAACAATATTCAAGATGATTTTCCGCAGGTTTTCAGCAAGAAAATTCAAAAAAGCAAACTGAATCATACAAACCGGTAACCATCAAACCCAATATTATAATTAATAATCAACAATTTACTCTCATTAAGCGTTATTTGTTTAATAAAAATGTAAATACATTTTTTTGCATGTCACCTTACATTAGGTGAGTGAATGTATGCCCTGTCAACGAGTCGGAGCCGGAACGTGTCGTCTTGAGGCGTTCCACCTGACTGCAAAAAATTGAAAATCGCCAAAATCGGATGGTTAATATTCGTTTCGGAATTCTATTGATAGTTTTAATGTATTTACAAAAAAAAGTGTATTAGAAAACAATAATTTATGAGGATTAATGTTGCTTTTGTAATAAATTATGTAAGAAGAGAATTATGTTTGTTTTTAGAAATACTTTGATGTCTAGTTATGTAAAAAATTGTATTCGTTAGTTTTCAAAAATAATTGTAAATAAACATTTTACAAAATGTCAAATCGATAAGTTTCTTAAATCTCCCCATTTTTAACCAAGTTCTCGATGCTGAAGGTTATTGATCAGATATATGGTTACCTATGAAATGAAAATCTACTCATGTTCACCAAAATTACTGAAAATGCTACCTACGTTTGGTAATACCAAATTGGTATTACCAAATAATTCTTTAATATTCTTTATTTGATAATAATTTGGAAATAGAATAGGCTATATGTTGTATGTGTGAAAATCCATAATATATATATAAATATAACACTTCATTTCAATGGATTTGAGTGACTGGTTTCAAAATAAACTTTTTCATCTGAAAGTAATGGAAGCAAGTTGACTACTATTTACCGCATCAACATCAAATGCAAAAAGTATGAAGAAAAAACGGGGTCGAGATATATTATATATTTAAGGTAGTTGAAGGTCGTATATTACTATATTACATAACTTTATATGTTTTATGCTGCTTGAACTACGCATGGTCACGGGTTCGTTTGTTTTCGTTTTGATATGATACCTGGACAATGTCATAACAAACATGAATTACTTCATATTTTGGCTCGTATATAGAAACTGGTTACACATTAATTGCCCTGGGCCTGTGCTTCATCTATTGAAATCTAATGTTGAACCAAAGCCAACCACCAATGCATTATGTATTGAGTGTTACGACGACACGCTATTTTGAATAGGAAAATTGAGAGTGAACAAAATACTATGCAGTTATAATAAAAATGGTTTGCCTTTTGTTGTAATTTACACAAAAATTTGTGTATTAAATAAGTAAAATGAATCTTGCAGTTTTGGGGTTTAATCCTAATGTGTATAACATACCATTATCAATTTTTAATCATTATCACTATAACTATCAGGGAAGAGCTTACATTGTAAGTAATAAAAAATTACATAGCATTTAATTAAATTCACTGCAACAGAAATATGATGACCACTATAATAAAATATATAATTTTATGATTTGCTGAAACTGACGATGATAGTCCTGCAGTCATCCTAGTTTGTAAGTAATAAAAAAATTACATAGCATTTAATTAAATTCACTGCAACAGAGATGATAGTCCTGCAGTCATCCTAGCCATCGTTTCGTTTTGGCCACTATTCCCTACCAACTGCTGCTGAATTAAAACTAGCGGCTGTATTGCCTCAGTAGTAGTTGCAAATGTTTTGACTTTCACATTATTTGGTTCCAAACGTATTCTAAAAGATATTGTGGTGGTGGTTGCAATTAGTTGTTTGCCTTGGTAGTTTTCATTATCTGAACTGAAAAAAGTGTCCTCCATTACACTATTGTGTTGGTCGCTCGAAATTCCCTCCAGTACGGCGGTCTCACTCCCGCTAGTATAATAGTCAAAATCCAACTTTGCATTTGCACACCTACATTTTCCATTATTTAGGTAACAGCCTGTTTTGCATTGAGATGCTTGCGGCTGTACGTCCTAAAATAATAATCAGACACAGGTAATGTAACAGTATCAATCCAATCACAAATTAATTACGTGTGTAAATCCTAATTTTACCATTGCACCGGCTAACCGTTGTGGTTTACTTATTTTCAAAAATTCAGAATTAAGATTGTTCGCTTGCTCCCATTCATCACTGTATAGATCTCCGTGTAATGAATATGCAGATGCCACTGGGAACGTGGATTCGGAAAATAGTATCAATGTCACAGTTACAAAATAACATGTTACGAGCAAAAACGCTGCTAATACAAAAGTCAAATTCATTTCCAGTGGATAAAAATCCTTCAAACTTTTGTGTTCCAATTTTTTAATATTTACTTAATGCAATTCAATGAAAACTCTGTACTGCTTATTACATTTCACATCATGAAATACAAAAGTTAAGACGATAAAGTTGGAATTGGAGTTCATAACAACGTAATGAATGCATTCATTTTATTTCGCACATTTCAAACTCTACAACAAAATCATATCAATTTAAGCTCAATTAGTAGTGCTTCAATTTTGATGTTCACGCGCCGATCTGTTTTTGAGGCTGACATCACAAGATTTCCCCCGCTTGTGCAGGCAGGTCAGCGTGATCGTGATAATGACCGTGAATGCGCATCACCATCAATCACGAATTAAATTAAAATTTTCTTCCCATAACATCATGAGGTTGGATTATTACGAACATCCTTGGTGTTACTGTTAGCCTAACCTAAAATTGCTCGGTCAGTCTGTTTGTCCATCCACGCATCTCCTCCACTAAAGCTCGTACGTTTAACTTGGCACACAAGTACCATAGGGAAGTAGTAAGAACCCTATAGCGACTTTCAACACTCCAGCTCAGCACACAGGGGAATGGGGGTCAACCCCCGTTTTTTAATGCTATTACAACCTAAACAAGTAGCATATCAATACAAAGTTATTGATGAGAAACACAAAAAAGTAAGAGTTGGTTTGAATTCTAGATATCCGTTAATAACACCTTTCATTAGTGTTAATCATCAATTTCATTTTCTTCCAAACCTAACCAAAGTGTTTTCACACAGACAATAATAAACAATACTACCTATATACTAACTAGCTAACTGCTGTAAACATTTTATGGCAAACATTGGTAATTAGTAATACGTGTTGAAGGATACCATATACCACCATGATTCGTGAAATGTCGCATGTCACAGCATGTACGACTTTATAAATGAAGTTAGTGTACTAAATTTTGAAATTCTGCTAAGGTAGTTATTATTACATGTCGCTTTTAGCTGAGTCCATTTCCAATAACATTGCACTTTGTTACTTGATGTTTCTAGTATAATTTATGAGATAGCTATGCATGAACATAAAATATAGATGAATATTAGAAATTATGAGAAGGGACTATGTAGCTTTGTATTATGTATGTTCATGGAAAATATTGCAAATGAGTGAAGTAAAGAAAATCATTCAATCGGTGTACGTGTACTCGTTCCCAAATTAACTAATTTTATTTTTGTGCAACTTATTTTGCATTTGTTGTACTCCAGACAAAAAAGGAGTGTTGAAATGTACCTAATCAAATACAGGTTGGTTGAAATTTATAGTACTTTACAATTATGTTATATAGTTTATTATTATCATACCGACAACTTGTAATTCTAGATAATTCATGATAAGATGAAATAGCACCTTTTCAAAATATAAAATTTGAATATTTTATTTACAAGATTTTTAGGCGAGTGCTTCTACACCCTTACAGGGTCCGGAATTAAACAAGACTTAAAAGATCTCACGCGGTTATCCCAATTGACTCCCAGGGACTCAATTTGATTTGCAGACTCTCCAAACTCCAAGCTGGAAGTTTGCTCCTTGTACAGCAAACCCATGTACCCCTTGCACCCAGCCTCACTGTAATATTCCACACAACCCTGAGTCACTTTCATACTGGATACTTTCCCCTTCCAATCTTGATCATTGCGGAAGGTCTCACACTGCCCTTCAGGAATTTGTAAGGTAGTGCTGAATCCACCGAATTTCCTGTTCTCGAACACTTGAACAGTTGCTCTGACTCTGGGCGCTGGAGTAGTAGTGTCACACTCGCTGAAGGAGATGGAACCTTGTGCAGGCACGATTGTCTTGTCCCAACTGGTCATCGTTGCGTAATTTCTCTGGCAAACACATTGACCTTGTCCAGTGCAACTGTTGGAATTCCAGACTTTGATGCAGCCAAGATTCGCAGTCATGCGGAGGGCTTGAGATTGCTCGTTCCATATACTCCCCAAAGGCCATTGGAAACTAGTGTGGGTATTGAAAAACTCTAATGGTTTCATGACTCCCAGCTCCGTCTTCCCTGTCAAAAATGTTCATTCGAGTACATCGAGCACTAACAGTGCCAGCGAGTAGCACGAGTCCCCATACCAATGTCACAAAATGAGCGAAAACGAATGAAAAAAATTCAGCCATGCTTTTTTTTTAAACTGTCTAGTTTTTACAAGATTTTTTTTGAAGCTCTTAAAAGCACGTCCTCATGAGTCAACGTAACGGATTAGAATTATTGTATTTCAAATAAAGGAACTGACGTTTTATACATATTATGCATCGCATCTCTGAAGATTGGCGAAAAATATAAATAAATAATAACGCAAAAGACTTGAANCAACGTAACGGATTAGAATTATTGTATTTCAAATAAAGGAACTGACGTTTTATACATATTATGCATCGCATCTCTGAAGATTGGCGAAAAATATAAATAAATAGTAACGCAAAAAACTTGAAGTTTTTCCAAGAAAATTTATCATAATACTCAAATACAGTGTATTATTATTTCCCTCATTGTATGAATGGTGGAATTTAAAAAAAAATTTAAATGAAAACATACAAAATTATGTGGTCAAATGGTCAATCGCACGGATAAAGTAAATGCAATTTGTGGCACAATAATGGAGAAACCACGACAAAGTAGCTAGCTACTTGATCAGGTTTTCTTTCGACGAATGGGGTCATCAGTATCAGTTGACTTGATGAACTCAAACTTAGATCAACTTATTAACTTATTACTATTACATAAAGAACTTATTGATAAAAGTAAACTTTCTGAATTTAATATTTACTTCAGAATGCTGCAAGTTGATACTACCAGCAACACCAAAAAGCTCGTAATCGAATCGGCATGAGTGGAGAAAACGACCACTTCCGTCTTTGCTGGCACTAGTAATTGGTTTGACATTTCCCTCCCGATCATGGTTTGGCTGTGCTGTGGTTTATTAAAAGCATAAAATCTCATTTAATTTATGAAAATTTCAATTTTGGTGATTTGTGTTCTCAGTTGTTGTTGAGTATAAATATAACTGTCATGATTTATATGTAATTTATTCTAACATGATTACAAGTTAGTAATCAGCAATAAGTTGATATATTTCCATGAACATGAAATCACACCTTAAAATCCATTTCCAGAAAATATCACTTCTTTAAAATGACCCACATATGGTTTCCACGTAAAGTGACGGGCGCCTATTATTCACAATGGCTTGTCCATGAAATAAGAAAAAAGGAAGCAATATTTACCATAAAAACTGTCATTAAATGTAAACAAATCTTTACCACAAGAATGTATCAAACATAACTGACAAAGTAAAGAGGCATTGGCAGATGCAAGCAAAACGAGGAATATAATATATATTATGGTTGTCTCTAAACGTTTTGGGACATAAAGTTTATCTATTTGTGTAGATAAAAACCATGATTGAACTTAATTGAATTGATTTATTTTTATTCATGTAATATATGCATGTGCATGTGGCAACAATAAAAGCTGATTTCAAGGAAAACATTTCTCCACAAGAAATACATTTTGAATTTGTCAACATGCTTAACGGACATTTTAAGTTGTATTGTTAGCAGTTAAAAATAACTATAGTGAATCTGATAAAAGGAGACAGGAGAAATATTATTTATGAGAAACCAATTTAGCGGCCTCACAATGCAATGAAGCCGAAAATGATATTGAATGAAATCGTTTAATGCTCTTTCCAGTATACAAACCACCACTAAATTAAACTTGTCCACAATAAAGTGTATTCAACTGGAATGAAATACCCTGTACTGAAATAACATGAAAACTAAGATAAATTAATTTAATTTGTCACGCACCTGCCACATACTGGTATACAACAGGAATACAATGATATAATGATGTGAAAATATTTTTGTGGCAACGGCAACGGGTATGAGCAAATGGATAAATAAATGCACATGTTATAATTCATTATATATAATCAAATAATCAGGTAATAACAAGCAAAACAAAATCATTAAAAACAGACTAGTGACTTGAATATTCTGAAGCTGCCATTCGGGAGTATTCAATAACTATTACTCGAAAGAATGGAAATGAGAGATTTTAAGGGAAAATGAAACGAAAGGATATTTCTCACTTTCCCCCAAAATCCACTTCAAGCCCGTCAACCCAGGCCAATGTACTAACTAATTTAATAAAAATCTATTTTGATTTTATGTTTTTCCTGTGTGCTTGTCCGGTTCGATTCAAAAGAGAGCCTGGGTCAACTTTTTTCTATGCTACAGAATCACTACCCCAAAAGGTAAAATTTCCAAAATATCGCTTTTCGGTAAATGAAGAGAATTTTACTTGTCGTAAGTATAATAACTTAACAAAAATATGTAAATTCTTTTTTTTAAAGATAATTTGCGGGTTTGCCAACGCATTAGGAATTTTAAATCTGATATCAGGTTTACGCCAACAACTTCCGCTGAAAAGTGCCCTTTTGAAAGCGAATCCGAAGCCTTATTTTGACAGTCTGTATGCATTCTTTTTCTTAATCTATAAACTAGTGTCAATGAAAAGGCTTTGGTTTGACTGGGATAAATATTTGAAAATACTCAACCTAATTGCTAAGGAAACCAATCTTCCGGATTATAAGGACAAAATTGTACTCACTTCTTAAAACATTTTCTACTTCATGCAGATAAGATTAAAAGATACGCTTTATTTATTTATTTCAGATGCTAAAGCATTTGCTGAAACCTCAGTTCAGCATACTCCTATATAGCTTTATATTAGCGGAAGTGGGATCATGTATTCTTGGGGGTATCTCATTTGTTAGTCCAGTTTCGAAATGGACTCCAGAATGGTATCTGAGAAGGTTGGTTGCAATGTCGAGGTTCGTATTTTTCATTCAAGAAGAGCCATCACCTTCTGATGTTGCGCCCAGTTTAGCAGAAATAACGTTATGGGAATGGGTCATTGCAATGCTCATGTTAGTTGGAGAAATTCGGAAGTAAAGTTTTTTTTTGAAGCGGACAAAATTCCCCACAATTTATTTGTATTTTAATAAAAAACAAAAAAATAACAATTTTATATGAATTCAGGGGCATTCTTGCACTATACGCCGACATAATCATTCTTGCTGCTACTCTGACGTTATGGGTGGCAACAAAATCTTTCGCTATTGACATTCATAAGCTACTTATGCTAAATGAATCACCAGATCAAACCAGGCCAAGTAGTATGCAAGGCCAGGCCAAAGATAACGCAAAACTACGAAATGCGGTTGCTCAAGTTCAAGTCAAAGAGCTTCACCACCATCTCTATGAACCATGGCCAAACATTTACCAATGCTATCGTGTTATTCGTCAATTATCTTCCCAAATTAATACCGCATTAGGCAGTCAAGTGACCTGGTATTTAGCAGAAGGGCTAATGTACTATTCCAGTCAATTGAATTTTATTCTTTACACAGTTGACCCTCTCCAGTATTTGATAACTGTGATATTTTATGGGATCACATTTTTTATTTTGTTTACAGCTGCTGATACCAATCATCAGGTAAAACAATATTTAAAAAAAAATCATTTACATTTTCTTGACAGTTAATAATTGCAATTGGTTGGGCAATATATGATTTGGTAGGTCCAGAGTATTAAAACCTGGCTTATGACAAATGAGAATTTTAAAAATGCTCCCTTTGATGAAGTGCATGTTGTATTGCATGAAGTGCAGGCTAATGACGTTGGTATTCTTGATTTGGTAGGTCCAGAGTATTAAAACCTGGCTTATGACAAATGAGAATTTTAAAAATGCTCCCTTTGATGAAGTGCATGTTGTATTGCATGAAGTGCAGGCTAGTGACGTTGGTATTCGAGGAAGCAACATTTTCACCATCACTTACCATCTCTTGGGGGGAGTAAGTGTTGTAATTTATTTTAAAATAATACAATCAACTACAAATTAAGGCTAACGCATAACACATCCATGTAGCATCCTAATTTAGTCTTATTGGCTCAGTTGTTTAGCATGGTCGTCACATTTTTCATCATTTGTGTTCAGTTTGGAGATGGGATGAATGAGAACATGTCTCCCTAAAAAAATCGTTTGGAACGCGTACTTTGTCCAGATAAGCTGAAGGCGTGGATACAACTTTTTTTATAAAAAGTGAAAACTTTTTAAATTTAGAAATTAAATTAAAATTTTAGAGGAGTTTTCCTACCCTACAGCAAATCCTACTTTGAGCGTGTTGGTACTTCATCATACCCCAAAAAACCAGGACGGCGACTGATTGATAAGCTCCCACTAAGAATTGATATCGATAAACGAATAGTAACTTTAATACTTTTTATATTGAATTTTATTTACAGGAAATATTCGGAACGAAAATCAAATGGCTTATTACAACATTTAAATAAATTACGTATGTCAAGGTCAACAAGTAATTATTTAAAAACCATTATTTAAAAATTATTCATGATTCTACGAGAATTCACTCATTGCAATAATTGTTTTGTCCTTTATCTAAACACAAATAAAATCAATATTGTTGTATAAAATACTATTTAATTGCGTAGTAACGATACACACTTTTTGAAGTTATTTATTTGTAGACATCCGTCGTGGCTTGTATGTTTTCTTCTTTTTCCCATTGTGAACTGTTGTTTTGTGCGACCTTAGACAAACAATGTTTGAATACGTTTGACCACAAATGTCACAAGTGACTGGCTCCGTATTCTCGTGCTGAGATCTAATATGAAGTTTCAAAGCCCCTTTTGATGAAAATGAATTGTTACAAACATTGCAGCTCAAAACTGGAGGTCCTCCGCCTGCGCGCTCATGCAATTCGACGTGTTCTTTTAGCAAACCCTTGGACATGAATGACTTTGGACAGAGTTCACAAGGATAACGAATTTTTAAATGCATCTGCCTCACATGATGTCGCATGGTGTTATTATGAACAAACCCCTTTCCACAATGACAACACTTGAACCGTTTACTATCGTCGCTGGTGTGAAATATTTTCCGGTGATTTTCCAAGGTAGTGCGATTTTTGAAAACTTTGACATCAGGACATTCCGGACACTGCACCACTTTAGTATCACAATCACGAGACATTGATTTAGTAACACATTTCTTACGAGTAATTTTGGAAATATTTTGCACATGAGCCTTTAAGTGACTTTCCTGGCAGTGTGCCTGAAGCCGGTTTACAGAAGAAAAAATCATGGTGCATTCAGGACACGGCATCCTCTTGCTCAAGGAATGTGTATGCATGTGCTCCAGTAATTTGTACAAAGATGAAAAGGATACGGGACAAGATTTGCAGGAGATGACATCCAATTCCTCGTCATGTGTCCAAATGTGATGTATTAGCTCGTCTCTCGTTTTGCTCTTAGTGCTACCGCAAATATCACATTTTAACTCAACTATGCTGGATTCATGGAAGCAAAGTTGATGGAGATCAAAGTTTACTTCTTTATTGAATTTGTGATCGCAATTACTGCATGCGTAAATACTGTGAGGGAATTTTGCAGTTGCTGATGTTGCATTTGACGAGGGTATTTTCGAAATATCGACATCATGAGCAAGAAAATGTTCCATTAAAACGAGAGCACTTCCACTCAAAATGTTTTTGTTGCAGATTTCGCACTTCCATTTAGGAACATCTTTCTCTTTACAAACTTTCCCTTCATTTAAGATAGAAAGCTGTTTTAGAGGTTGAAATTTGTCTTTGTGAACATTTCTCCGATGAAGGTAGTAACTTGAAATTGAAAAAAGTTTCACAGAGCAATAGCGGCACGTGTAAGATTCAGTGAATTCGCTAGCCTTCCTTGTATTGACATTTTCAGCAATGTAACCGCTAAATGTAGTACACCGGTTCCGGTGTTGTTTGGAATTACTAGATTCAGTTTCCCTGTTATTCAATAATTAAATTAAAATACCTACACACAAATTAAAATAATTTTTTAAAACTATTATATGAACACTTTACGTCGGTTTCCAGTCTTCATCATCATAGTGATCATCGTTGGTTTCCTCCACTGACATGAAATCAAGGAATGTGTCTGCATCGTCTAATGGGTCGGAGGATTGTTCATCTATCTCATTCTCGTATTTAACGACGCTGTACTCTAATGGTATATCGTCTACATCATCATCACCATCATCATGCATGCCATAATCCAGGGAATGTAATGATTCTTCCGTATATTCGATTTCTTGCTTAACATATTGCTCTGACCCACATGTAGAAGGACCAGAGCCTGTTTTCAAAGTAAGATAATTAATACATTTATACTAAATTATACATGACAATGTGGTAAGGTGAAAGGTGGCAGCGCAAGTCACAATTTACTTACTGACCTTGCAAGCTAGACAAATCTTTGTCCAACGATCCTTGTTTGACAAAATCTTTAAACATTTGCATCACCGCCATGTATCTTGAACTTTGACTGGTGATCCTGGTAATGGTATGGCTGTCATTTTTGTCCAAGATTATTCCCCTAATTTTATTTGTCTCCTCCTCAATTTCCTTTTGAATGTTTTCAAGTTTACTATACAAGCTAGCCACATTATATACATTTGTCAAACAATCTGAACACAACTTTAGATTTACTACTGGGGACTTTTTATTAATACTGATGCTCCCTCCATTCAGCTTTTCAATAAAGTAACGAAATAAATTATCAAGTGACTCCCACTGCTTGTCCTCATGATGATATTGTTCCGGATATTTTATTTTTAAATATTTACACAAAATTTCCAAATTCGGGATTAACGGGGACGGAAGACTAGTCGCAATGTTTTCATTTTGACAAAATAAACAGCTCTCAAACTTTAAATTTACATCCATTTTCAAAACTACTGTTAAACAATTCTTTAATTACTTAAAATCAATTACGACATTATTTCAAGAGAACTTCAAGAAATCAAGTAAGAACATGCGTGTTTGGTGTTTGTGTGTTTTTACAACAGCTGATGAATGCATCTCTTCACATTTCTTTTTGTGGATTTTTGTATGTCATATTTGTCATTATGCATACCAATGCAAGTAAGTGTGCGTGTGTATGTATACAATTGGTAATTGGTACTTACCAATTTGGTAGGTGTACGATACGTGTATGAATGAATATGTGCGGATTGCAAGACTTCGGATTTTAAAAACCTCAATTATCATTAATCCTGATTCTTGAATACTGGCGAAATGATTCTATTTAACAACAACCATGAAGCTCTGTGTATCACAGCAACATTTCATAGAGTTTGTTGTGTACGCACTCCGCATACTACAATGTAGTAACTACGTGTCTACATGATTTTTTATTTGATGGTGTAATTATGTAATCCAAAGTAAAATAAACCTTGCAAAAAGATGTAATATACGAGCATCATCATCATTCATGCAATCACTCGTATTTCTTATTTCTGAGATATTAATTTTTGAGTGATTTTAAGGGTGCAGAAATATTCTTTTGGTAATTTATTACTCGCAAATCTGCGATGCTCGTAACAATATGAAAGTCACCACTTCTTCTAAATCCTTCTCTAATAAACGCACAAAAATGAAGGCAAGTACATGTATTTACAATTTACTTAAATGCACCTGTCACAGATTACTGCTGATAAAAAATTATTCATAAATGACAAGTGATATCAAAATGGTTCTCAGTAGTATATACGAAACTGGTTGAAAATTAATATTCTTTTTTTGCTATACAAAGAATTCCGCTTCGTTAGACATATGCACTTCTTTGCTGCAACAAACAATCTGGCAGTCTACGGAATTACGGGAATAAATTCAGGTACACACATTGTCAATTATCAAATAAGCATAATATATTAAGTATATTTGGAAAGTGAAATCGAAAATGTTTTCAAAGTATTTAGTATGTACACATTGCAAATTGCAATATATGGCGTGTATGTTTTTGGTATCAATTTACTTCCTTAATTCTTTGTATAAGGGACATTGATAACCAGCAACGATAAGCAGCACAAGTGTTGCATAATAAATTGCTACCATTTTGAAGGAATAATCGATATTTTCCAAAAACTATTATGCCTTTTGCTTATATAAATACACGTAACTTGAAGATGACACTATTATTATGACTCATACTCATGACTATGATACAAGTAAATTGGGGTAATGGTATAATGCCTAAAAGGAAGGCTGCACCATTTCGTGCTTGTTCTTCCTTGAGTTCAGAATGCAAATGTAATTCAATAATTTTTGTAAATAGGTAGTTTGAAATAAAAATATTAATTGTGAAAATGAATTTTTGGAAATTTATTCTGCTTTTCTTGTGCAAATGCGAGCTGGTTCATCTTACCCCAAAAAGACCAGGGCGATCCCTGTTTGATGAGCTCCCTTACAAGTAATCCATCAATTTCAAGAAAAACTAGAGACTCAAGGACAAGAGAGTTACAGCAGCAAAGAGGAATTGGGGTTTTTATTTCCTTTCCAAATTTCCCTAGAATGAATGTAATTGATAAGGGAACTAAAGATGGCAACAACGTACAATCAATCTCATTCAGTCAACATGAAGAGGATAGTCAAAGTTCAGAAGAGATTGAAGGTGAAGCGGATTTAGAGCTTACACCATCCAGAACAGAACCTTCTTCAAACTCAAAAACGGAACAAACTTCCCCTATCCTCGATTCTGAGTCTGAATATGAATTCCAAACAGTCCAACAGCAACACCAACGTAATAACTTACCCAATAATATTAAAATTCCCCAATCTACACAATCACAACAAATTTCATCTACTCAACAATCTCCACCAACGCCAATAAGAACATCCACTGGGGAAACACGAGACATACTCAGATATCACACAACAATAACTTTCAGAACGATTCCTATCACAAGACAAGTGACAGAATTTGTGCGAGTGCCAAATATCATTC
>JAHZNC010000707.1:0-36908 GCA_027744095.1 Zhuqinia jingwanae | reverse complement strand
AATCGCGGTATTATATGTCCCAATCTATGGGAAATGTCATTACATTGTATTCACTCTCGCTCCCTCTCTCAAGTGGCCTCTTACTGTTTATATACTCTTATTATTCAAACAAAATATTATTTTTTTTGTTAACGATGAGGAAGACATATATATTCCAGTCACTCGTCATCATCAATGAAACAAAGTTGCAAAAGCGACAACTGTTTGATATGATGATTCGCTCTAAATGCCATTCTGTAACAAACAGTTTATTTTTTTGTATAAGTTAACAGGAGTAATGAATGAACACTTGAGACGAGACTTGAACTAAGGAAAATATACAGATTTAAAAGGAAGTACAATAGGTTTTTATATAAGAGCGTATTATATAGGAAAGGAGGGGTCACATGACATGACTAGAAGCTTGTACGATTATTAATTGGAATAACTTACACACATTTTTTTTTTTTTTGAAGTACTCACTTTATTGAGAAAAATAATGCTGTTGAATGTTTGCTGTATTCATGTAAATATATTTTATTGGAGAATCTTGTGTAACGTGTCGTAGTAATAATGATCCTTGCCTCACCTTAATGCCCTGTGTCTGTCAGAGTTCTCTTTAGAAAATTGTAATTTAGGATGAGTCCTCTTATCATTATTTATTTTTTCGAACAATAAGCTCTTCATTTTTTCAGTAATTTGATTGCTATATTGCCTCTCAGGTATTTATTCAAATACTGGGCTTTACTGCAACGTCCGCTCAATAACAATGTAAAATACATCTCTTATTCTACTTCTTGAAATCTGTCCGATGATGAGCATCAACATCTGATCTGCCCATATACATGAGTAGTTGTAGTAATTTTGTTATGAATAAATCGCAAAAAATAAAGTTGCACATGTGTGTGTCTATTATGGCTTCTGTGGGTAGAATTCTTCTCCTTCATAGCCCTCCTGTTTAAATTATTTTGAGAGTACGTGCACACAAGCCATCATAAACAATTACGTAGTTGATTTTTTATAAAAGTTCCTCTATTCTTATACAAGTAGTTATTCTTCGTATATATCATATCCACTTATCCAAATTTTGAATGTCCTTCCATTCCAATTATATCCATATACCGTATTATGTATTCTTATCCCTCTGGCAAAAGAAAGAAAAATCAAGTTTGGTGCTAGTTTCTGTTTGTAGTTGATTATTTATAAAAGTTCCTCTATTCTTATACAAGTAGTTATTCTTCGTATATATCATATCCACTTATCCAAATTTTGAATGTCCTTCCATTCCAATTATATCCATATACCGTATTATGTATGCTTATCCCTCTGGCAAAAGAAAGAAAAATCAAGTTTGGTGCTAGTTTCTGGTATGATATACTACTGCACACTACAATTTCGCCGACTGCTATACTACTTATTTACGAATGATATTCAATAATATTGTTATTATTGTTTTATTACATTTGTGTAATTTGTACACCAACTATCAACAATTATGCTATACTGTTTAGCGTTGAGAAAGCAGGTGAAGGGGAACAAAAAGCTGTAAACTATACTGACTGGAAATTATAACAGAACAGAAATCTACTCATTTTTTTTGTAAAAATCCATGTCAGCAGTATACATACTTCAGTTGTCAGTATTTTATTTTGTAAATTGAAGAAAATTTCACTAAATTTAAAACCAGATAGGAAAAGCATTTTTTACTCAAAAAAATCAGTGATATATGTAGCTGTACGGGTAATACCTATAACGTCTACAAAAATTGTTTGTTGTGTGGCTTAAAGTGTGCCTCTTTTGACTTTGCATGAAAACAAGAAAAGCAAAAAAAATCTCTTCCTTTTTCATTCGAAAAAAAACAATCTTTCGTTTTATTTAAACTTTTACATAACATATTCTATTGTATATTATGTAGTTTATTTTATATACCTACTTGCTCTGTCCGAACTCTATCCCGTCAAGTTTCCCAATTTGTGTTATTAATCAATCCAAAAACTTTACTTGTTCTCTCCTTTTGCTCGAGTGAAAATGTGTGCGCACACACAGATATATATCTCCGTTTTCCTGTAAACTATTTTGTCTGCACTTTTAAAGCCTTGAGTGTTTCTTCCCTGTCTCTACATTTGTCAATTGTCATTTTGGACAAAGAGGATTTTCAGCTTTTTTTTCTAGACACCTAGTCAGCTCTTCTGGTGAAGCCCATCATGAAGTCATGAGGAACCTCATTGTCGTTCCTCTGCTGTCTATGTATATCGCAGATCAAATATTCTATAAAAAAATGCCCCCACGAATCAAAAAAGTAGTCGATTTGTAGCTTGTATCACTACAGTCGAAAAAAAATTTACTGAAACTGTTTTCGACTGTGTTCGTGCATGTTCAAGTACACTCGTTCATCATTCGCAACGTACAAAATCTACGTAACTTATTCAAGTATGGAAGTGGAATTATTTATTTAGTATACTATCGTATTGCCAAAGCAAAAATGAATTGTCCTATATGGGTTATGAGACCAGTTTGCCCGGATAGAATATAGAAATGATTGCTACAGCGTACATTACAATTACAAGGGCTGGTGCTTGGACAAAGCAATATTTAATTTGAAATCTTTAGACTTGTCTTGTGTAGTATAATATGTACCCAGACACAAAAAAATATTTTAATGGTATTCTAATGTTTTTTTCTCTTCTTCTCCCTTGTGTAACTTGAGTAAAAATCACGAGGGAGGGCAAACATAAATATTAAATTGCAACAGAGAAGAAGCGCGACTTTAAAAATGCTTGTGTTTGGATTTTTTCTTCTTCTCTAGTTGGGCACCACTTTTATATAACATGATCACATCAAAAGACAAAAAGTACAACAAACATGCATCCACAAAATAACAACAGGGTAAAATATCAACAAAGAGAGGGGAGAGAGGGACAAGAGACAATTACAAACAACAACACATTCCTTTTTTTGATCCTGATCATTTTCTTCGGCCATTAGAATCAGAGTGACCATATAAATCAAGGTGGGCCATATCGTCGTCATTTAACATAACAAAAAAAACGCATCAAGTCAAGTCGCGCCGCGTACAACAAAAAAACCCAAAATGAATTTTTCATAGTGCACACAAGTCACCATCCTTACTTCACTTGCATATTACATTATTATTATACGCATAACTTATGGCGTTATAATGAAAAAAAGAAGAAAAAAACATTCCGAAGCGCAAACCGCACTTTTTAAGCTAGTTTATTCGACATAAAGGCGGTTGTCACCAAACTCTTGTAACTAATTATTTTAAAGTTTTCTCCTTTTTAAAAGGCAACAATTCATTGAATGCTCAACTTTGCAGTAACACATGTCATTCATTTTATTTCATGTCACCAAAACCAAGCGTGACATATTTGCAGGCATGCAGCTCATTTGTTTGAAACCTCTTGACAATTATTATCTCTTTTTTTATGTAATGCAGTTTGTGTTGGTTGAATACATAACTGCTCGTTTACAGCGTATTTAAAAACAATTAATTACATTAATTTTTTTTTTCTTATTTTCTTTGCACATTTTGCATACAAAAAAATATACAACATTTTGGGCAATAAATGACATTAAAAGTAGTGGGACACGAGTTTGTTATCATTAAAACTATACAGCAGCATAAGCACAAGAGGGAAAAATTACAGGAATAAATACTTCCTTTTTGACAGTTCATTAATAAATTATATAATAAAAATGCATCTTTTATAAACGTGGTCAAAAAACAGTAAACATCAGCACCTTAAAAATGGTGACAATTTTCAGACAAAAAAGTATACATACCGACTTACCGACCTACAATTGTACTGGAATTTGTATGGGTAATGTAATGTGTCGTCAGTCTGAACATATACTCAAGATTTATTATTACCAACATTTTCTTAGATGTAAAATGACTACTTCCTCAAAAAAGAAGTAAATTTACTTGAAGAATCGCATCCAAAAAAACGAAGGAAAAATCCTTGAGAATAAAGCAGCAATAATAATAATTATAATTGTAGGTATCTCGCTCATGGAATACCTATTATCATTATATCACCATATTATAATATACACATAACCATACGTCTATATTTTGGCAGTCCCTCAGGATTCTTTTTTTTACATAAACGTCTTGTTCAAGTGCATAAATTCCTCGTCAATCAAAATGAGACAAGCTTAGCACTAGGTTAATTAGTGCAATAAAGACGACAGCAAACGACCAAAAATCTTCATGACTGATGACTCAAGTTTGCTCTCACTCACTTGCTCGCACACACTAAAGACTTGTTGTCCATATCGTCATCACATATCATCACACACAATAACTTCATATAGTTCATATGTTCTTGGCATGCAGCAGCATATCAACATATATTATGCAAGTTAACAATGTTGACTCTTGATGTGATGATTACCAGAAACTACGCAAAAAAAATAACTGTGAAATGAAGGCAAAAGAGAATTTTTGCTCTTTTACAACAACAGCGATGATGACAAATGGGACTGGTACATAAGTACATGGGATTTACATTCACCAACAACCAAAATAAACAGAGCATTATCATCCATTTATTTGGTCAAATAAACTTTAAGGACGAACATAGTATCTCTGACTCTCTAGGCATTGAAGAAGTAGGTATGCACAATTAACAATAATAAATACATTTTTCCCTTTCAGTTAACGCTTGCGTACGCTTACATAGGTATATATTATTATGCTCTATACATAGTTTACGTGACAGCTATATAACCAAAGTCCTCCAAAAGGTAAAAGCTATAAGTTGTTGTTGTACGTGCAATATTTATTTATATATTTTTTCTTCATTTTTCTATAATCTTTATTATTATGCTCTATACATAGTTTACGTGACAGCTATATAACCAAAGTCCTCCAAAAGGTAAAAGCTATAAGTTGTTGTTGTACGTGCAATATTTATTTATATATTTTTTCTTTATTTTTCTATAATCTTTTTACGACTTGTGATTTTTTTACAAAAAAAAATTGAAGATGATGAGCATTATTATATTATCTGGTGCATTGTTATTATTATGATCATTATTCTTGTTCTTGTTCAATTTCAGAGAGGTGGTTATTGTGGTTTGGTTGTGGTGGTGGTGGTGGTAGTACTTTAATCAAGCCATAATAAAAACGGGATGATGACAGCATATTATACATGTCCAATTTCAGAGAGGTGGTTATTGTGGTTTGGTTGTGGTGGTGGTGGTGGTAGTACTTTAATCAAGCCATAATAAAAACGGGATGATGACAGCATATTATACAGAGAACATAATATTATGTATATAGGTATACCTACATTAAGATGATAAAATAATATATTGCATGATGATGATGATGATGATGAAGATGATGCTGACGAACAAACCAAATAAAAATCAAGCCAAAAAGGCACCTTGAATCTATACAGCATGTAATATATCAACAATGCACAAACAACCAAAAAATTTATGAACATTTATTTGTAAACAATGCACTGAAAATTGAGGTGAGGTAAAAACATATCAACAGCTAGATAAATGCCCTTTACATTTAAAAAAAAATATCATTATCATCACCAGGTGGATTTTGTAGACATATTAGGGGGAAAAAACTAACATTGTGGGGGAAAAAATTACTATTCATTTTGATCTGCATTGTTGCTCATTGTTGCGCTGGGGAGATTACGCGAAACCAACAATAATGAATTATCCACAAAAGAAAAAAATATTGTAAGCAGGTAAGCACGTTTTCTTAGCAATTCAGTTTATTCACAGCTTGCAATTATATAGTGTAGTAGCAGAGCAGAGCATACAGAACCGTGTCAGTGGCTATTGGTAAAAGAGCGACATAGTGTAAATAATAATAATAATAATAATAAGCAGTATAATAAATAAATGAAATGTGGTAGAAAAAAAAAGTTGGAAAGGAAAATAGATAAAGGTTTAAGATCGTTAAGATTTACTTCAGTCCTCTCTACTATAAAGCACAGTTACTATTTACTATGTTTGCTCATATAACACCTCGCACAATTTTTTTAATATATATTTTTTTTTGGCAAAAAAGAGAGCAGCAGCAGAAATGTGAGTGTATGTAGATCCAAAAGCCCATATCGCATCATTTGCAGTAACATCGTGTCATAATCATAATTATCAACTGAAATGGTGGAGAGCATAAATACATGTATATAATACACTACATTGAAAGTGTAATAAATCAAGCAGCGTGGTGCATAATGAAAAACGGGGAAAAAAGAATAACAGACAAATGAAGGAAAACGAAGAAACTTTTTTTTCTGAAAAAAAAACCAGCAGTAACAATATCACGATGAGACAAACCCATAATTCATCTTTAATTCTTTTTTGCAATGAATTTATGATATTTTTTTCTTGCTGCTGCTGCTGCTGCTCATAATAATGAATTGTAGTGTGTCCTGTCATATGTATAGCAGGAAAAAAAGTAAAATGCTGCGACATCAAAAGAGAATGAGTACCTACATACGAGTAGTTTTAGGGATAGACGTAGGCTTGTAGACAAATTCCAAGTATATCTATCTAAACTAATGATATGTATATATCTTTACTTCTCATATTATTTCTGTACACAATATACTCTCAAGAGTGGACGTCTAACTGGCACTATTTTTCCTGAAAAAAAATCTACAAAAATATCTTAAAAGAGCTAATAATCTTGCCCTTTTTGCAAAATCAAATACTGCGCGCAGTTTTTTTCTCTCCCTTGGACAGCGAAGAGCAATGTGAGCAAGTTGAAATGTAAACTCATTGTGAATTCATTTAAACCAAACATCAGTCAAACAAGTACGTATTCAATTTAGATATGTAATATGTGTATCTAATGGTATATGTTACACACTTATCCTTAGTCATTTCTTAAGAAGAAATCTAAAAGTCAAGAAGATCTTGTAAAAAAATAATAAAGTTTTTTTTCCTTACATTTTACCTACATACGTAGATATATATGCCACTGACAGAGTGTCAGAGGTGAGTACTTGACTTGTTCAAATTTCAACGTATCTCTAGCACTACTACATACATATCTGCATTTATACGCCTTTACACCCATTCAATTTGTATGTGTACTTACATACAATAGTTATTTATCCATGTCCATTTAAATTACAGTGGTTAAATCGTTTAATTCTATACCTCTGTTTAATTGCTGCACTTATCACCTCAATAATATGACGTGGGTAGGTACAATAAAAAACAAGCATCGAACGTACGTTCGTAGTAGTGGTTTTACACGGCAAAAGGAAAAACCACAAAAGTGACATGAGCTCTCTAGCTCTTTTCTAGTTTTTTTTCCTCTCTCGGTAAACCTGTTGGCTGGCAGTCACTTTTTAATCTATCCAGCCACCACTTTTAGAAAACACAAGAGAGAAGAGAGAGAGAGAAAAAGAAACAAACTGATCTCATTCCGCCCCTACTTATACTCTTACAGCTTTTTAGCTTAAAGCATGACATGAGACAACGCCTCTCCGCCAACAACAATAACAACAACCACCACCTACTACTACTCTTGATATTGCTGCTTGTTGCCTATAAACCAACTAAACTAACCCATTTGTTATACTTGTTCTGCTCTGCTGAACGACTATTTAGATCGTGGATAAGACAAAAGAGAAGTTTATTGCTTTTAACAAAGATTTCTTGCTAGTCAGTCGCACGAGCCATGTGTCAGTCTCACAAAATATGTATCTGCTTAAAAAATCCTCATATATAAAATATAAAATCACACATGCACACAATGTGTATATCTACTACATCACACATAACATAACACAAACTGACATTTACCATTACACATACCTATATTACCTTTTTCTTTTGCTTATCAAAATTCCCATCTTTACACTTCATCAGAAATGAAACTAAAAATGAGAAACAGGTTGAGTGATTCTTTCTCTCTCCCTCTCACTTTTCTCTCATGTACATAACTTAACAACCATTAATCCAGATCATCGACACCCCACTTCATATAAGATACATATATTAACATATATTATTATACAGAAGGATCAAAAAGGCTATCATCAAGCCAGTGAAACCACACACAGAATCATCATCACGCATGTCCGATTCCATTTTATTTTACGTCTTGTCATTCCCTCAAATTACACTACTGAACCGATTAATTTCGTTTCGGCATTAGTGATGTATTCAAGAAATGACAAAATTGTTAAATTATCGTTTGTTACCTATATAATACATATATATATGCATTATCTTCAAGGAGAGAATGTTGTGGTACATTAAGTATACAATCCAATATAAATATTTAACATAACGCTAAATTATAGTGCTAAGCACTAGAATTAGAATGTTTTTCTTTCTTTCTCGTAGCTAAAAAATATTTACACGCTTGCGTACACAAACAAACAAAGTTTTTTGAGGAGACGACGATCACAATTGTGCAATCGTTTCATACTTGACTGCGGATAACAACATAATGAAACCTTATGTAATAAGAAGATTATCTGCGCATTCAACTTGCACGTACGTATGGTAAACACACATACATACCTCGATATATACACACACATATATGCATATACTTACTGTATACTCACGCGCAAAACTCATACATAAAGCACATAAGTGACAAGAAAAACAGATTTAAAGAATAACATTTTTTGACAAGTTTGAACTTGCTAGCTTCAAAAAGTAATAATAATAATACTATAATAATAATGTTTCTTAAGATAATCTTATGGCTTGTTGTTTTGTACCGCAGTCACCAGTGTACTTTATATACAATGTTGAGCAATTTTTGATCTGACATAACAATGTGGAATAGATTTTTAATACACGATTCGTCCTCCGTTTTTTTGTTGTTGCTAGTATTACCATCTATATATGTTTTATGTATCTGTGTACAAAAAAAAGAAGACAAGAGACGGCGAAATTCAAATGACACCATTTTTGGCTAACCGCAGCAAAAAGAAACTTGATATAAAAATATATAATATACCCAAGCCAAAGAGTATAATAATAATACATTTATATTAAGTACAAAAAAGCATTAACAACACAGAACAAAAAGATAAATTCTTGTTTTCTCACCTTCACGAATCACTAAAAATTACAATGTGACAATAATGTGTAATCACAGTCGAATTTCTTATTAGCCTTATTATTGTCCTGTGAAACTAGGACATAGCCAGAAAAAATAAATCGATAGTAGACAAAAGGCTACGAGAAGAAGAAGAAGAAAAAATAATAGCATTGCGAGTTTACTTTTTGTAAAGAAATGATTCCCCTTTTTTGCACACACATACAAACTACAATTTTTTGGTCAGTGTACTTTTAAAGCATGGATGATTATACTGAAAAAATTATTTCTGTTGTTATTTTATTGGAAAACGATATATGAAATGAATGAATATATATTTATGTATGATGTACGCATACGTTTATTGTGGATTATTATTATACAATACAAAAAAAAGAGAATTTTATACATGAGCCCTGAGCCATCATGGCTAATGATACTGTTTTATTCAAAAGTGACAGTGAAAGGGTAAAAAAAATCATTCAAAAATTGGTGCTGATAGAAAATGTCAAACAATGAGCTAAAAGTATGATAAACAAGAGTATAGGCAAAGTAGGCATACATTTAACAGCCTTTTCATATATTTTTATTTTTCATCGTCATAATAATCATCAGCATCATCACAATAATCATAAGTATAATGGATCACTTTGATAATCGAGATCAACAGGAGAAGAGAGACGCGACTTCTGTTATGAAATATTGAGAATATTTTTTTCTTTGAAAGCTCTCACAATCAGTCAGTCAGTTACCATTTGAGCTGACTCAATGAGAGGAGAGAAGGAGAAGAAAAGTTGAGTTGAGATAGGGGATGGAAAAAAATCTCTGCTGATGATGATGATATATGATATGATATGATATACTCCACTCACTCCTCAGGCACGTCTTTTGAGCACAGCCCAACAACAGCAACAACAACACACAACCAGCTTGTAAAAGTAAACTAGATCAGCATCAGAGATGTGATGTGACGTGATATCAAGCCAGGTAGCTTTATTCTTTTTTTTCAACTAAACTCTCTGGAAGAAGAGCAACCGCCTTGTCTGCTGTTATTTACATGCATTATTATATTGCCTGAATCGCTCTACCTTTTTTCACAGAGAGAGAGATAGAGTTGAAGTGCTTTCAATTTTTTTTCTCTTCAGCTTCAGCCAACGCAAAACAACGTGATTCATGAATACCCGAAGGCATTCTTTATACTGTGTATACGAGGACGAGCAAAACGCACGTTTGTATAGTTGATGATTCAACTGGATCATTTTTTAAATTGCCGACATGACAGGACAAGACAAGGAACAATTGAAAACAGAGCAACCTCACTTTTAACCATTTTTCTGTGACAGGATCATCATCATCGCATCGTTAGAATCAAAGAATCATTTTTTTTTACAGAGAGAGAGGAAAGACTTTTTTTTCTAAACGGAAACTTCCCCTTGGAAAGTATTATTTTTGTGTGTATTTTTCCTGTGTGATAATAATAATAATATAAATACAACACAATGAACATTATGCCGTTTAGAATGTGGCAATATGCTCCTAAAAATACAATTGTACATTTTTTTTTTGAGAAAACTGCTCTGTAATCCACAATCATTAAGATCTGCTTATATTTTCTTTTTCCATCCGCTTTGTGTCAAAAAAAAATTCTCTACGTTTATTCCAAATATCTATAGTGATAAGTCTAGTTAGAGAAGGACGATGAGGCATATGGAATGGATAAAAAAGGTGTATGTACTAAGTATACCCAGATATATGTATGCATACTTATATATACGAAGCAGTCCACCAGGTGAGGAAACGCAAAGAAATCATAAATCATAAAGTTTAGGACAACATATCAAACAGCCCACTTTTCTTTTCTTGGAGGAATGATAAAAATAAACAGATGATAGTTTTCTATTTTTTTCTCTCTCTCTCCTTCTTCTCCCACAGTTCTTCTTGGGTTTGTTGTGTAAGAAAAAAAGTCTTTAAAAATTCATTCAGTGACACAGTCAAGTCAGTTGGGAAAAGATGTGTATCTTACTCTCTTTTAAAAAATAAATAAATGTATACCTACATGTACCTCTGCAAGAAAACATGTATAATAATATGTATTGGTGGTGGTGGTATATAGTTTTACAAGGAGCAAGAATTTCTTATCATCAGTTATTTTAAAAAGCTGACATGTTTAGGGAGGGAGAAGGGGTTGTAATGAAATTTGAATAGGATGGTTTGTATTATTGGGTGAGATCTAATGTGATGACGAGAGCCTTAACCTTGTACTTACTTACATACGTCGTCGCATACAAAAAAAACGCATTCCATTCTTGTTTTTTAAATAATTTTTTTTGTTATCTCTCTTTTAGAAGCGAGATGTTGTATAACTGTGATTTTGATCTGAGATGATTTTTTTTTCACAGAATTACCTGACTTTTCATCTATGATGATAAAACAGTATTATGGATACTAGAAGAACTTATATATAAATACGTCCATGCTTATATGAGCTTTCCTTTTGAGCCCATAATATTTTTTTTGGGTAGGCTACCTCTTGGAACTGCTTGCCTGACAGATGACAAGTAAGAAATGAAATATTATTAACCAACAAAACAGTACAAGAAAAAAATATCTGTAGCAGATTCTTAATCGGATTCTCTTGAAAAATTGTACAAGAAATTTTTGTTTAAATGTTTGTTTGCTGGACTGTGTGTGGGGTAGAAAAAAAGAGACTTGTGTGAACTGGGTTGGTTGGTAAAGAAAATCGTGGCTAAAATTTTAACACTACTTTTATCTGTTGTTGTTATTGTGGGGCTATCAAAGGTTTTATATTCAAAATTATTACACAATATATTGGATCATATTGAAATATAAAAATGATTTATTAATATAAAAAAATGCGCCTACTTGTATAAAAATCTTTGGGAGACTGTCTGCTCTGCTCGATTACGATTTACATTTTTGCTCTCTCTCTCTCTTTCTCTTTCTCTTATTTATAAAAAGTGCTCAACGTATGTGCAATGCAATGCATGATGGAATGCAGAAGGACTGAATTGGAGTGCACTTCAGTAGAGACGAGAGAGAGAGTAAGTAGTTCATGCTTCCACAAATTCGTTTATATTTATATTTACTACACCAACTGACAAGGAACATTTTTAAGGGTTCTTGAAAGTACCACTAATATAACTATAAAATAATAATAATATGCAATAGACAATCATATTGCATCAAATTTCAAGCTTACCTTTAAATGTGAGTTGGAAGTATGGGGTAACAATAAAAATTTGATTTTATCAGCCTTGTTGAAGGGTTGAACAATACAAATCGTAATACGATGATGAACGATGAGCCAAATATTATTAGATTTTTTGACAAATCAAATTAATGTAATTTGACAAATTGGAAGTAGGTAATTATTATATTTAAAAAATCGTTCGTCAGTTTTAATTAAGATAATCAGTTTATCTTGCCATCGGTATAAAAAAAATTATTGATTTTTTTAAAGATATTACTATTTTTATTATTTTTTATTATTGACCTTTAATATTATAACTCACTATTTAATATAATAATAATTAATTGTAACATTAAAAGGCACTTCTATCAACAGTTCATTACATTATTGTTCATGCGAAACTTTACCGGTACATCAAAGTCCGGCGTATTGGTACAATTTTTTCGGCAAAGTTTCAAATTCCCCCAAAAGTTGTGTTTCAAACAAGTTTCTTTCACGTTGTTGCTTTTAATATTCTTAGCACTCGCAACAGGTAAAGTCCACACAATAATATATATATTTATACAAATCTTTTTAAAAAATGAGTATGACTGCTAAAAGTTGCTAAACTACACGATTTAAAATCACTGTTAATAATAATAATATTATTATTATAGTTTCAAGTATGTATATTATTGCTATTTTAAAGGACGACTGGCTCAAGTGTGATTAAGGTTGTTTAGACACAGTCAAGTTTTTCACACCACACACACCAAAAAATATAATACTCTCCCTTGTACGGATCGTTGCGTGCTGCATGCGCACAAGTACAAAAAAAGTGTGTATTTGACAAATTCGAGTTTGAACTATTTTCCACACATACACTCACACGTGGTCCCCTGTCATCAATCCAATAAATTTTATGTGTGATATATTGAATTTGAAAAGAAACAATAACAACAATAACAAAACCAATCAACAAAACTATATGAATAGAGCACCTCGCTTATAATAAGTATTTTTTTGTGTGTGTTTTGTTGCTCCAAATATAAAAAAAGTGTATCAGTTACACACACACAGTAGTTTGTTTTGTTTTGTTTGTTGGGCTGGAGTTGATTCGTTGGGGTTACGAAACAAAAACACGTTCCCTTTTATTCACTCCAGTTTTTTTCGCATTAACTGCCACTGAGCGGATCAAGTGTTTATACAATATATATTGCACAATAATAATAGTTCACAACTGATCAAAAACCGATTCCATTATACAAATTCACAGAAAAGAAAATTGTTATGAAAAGAGCACACGGAACCCGGAGCCCCCCAAAAAAATTGTACACAATAAATACAAAAGGTACATATACATCCACTCTGGAGATTCCTTTTTTTTTGCGTGTGTAGAGATATAAAACGGTCTATTCTGAGACCTGTTGTTATTCCTGTTACAAAATAAATGTGTATAGGAAATGGATCCATAAAAGGTGAAAAAAATAGTGAGTTAAGCTGGAGAGCTGGAATATTGTATGGAGAAGCCGGAGCAGCAAAAACACAACAGGGTTACATGAAGTGCCTCGCTCAAAGTCTTGCTCAGTAATGGCATGAAGGTACTTGCACAAGGAATCAATCCGTGCAGGTAGAAAAACGGATGAATATATGCATGTATTCATACGATATGCATGTTATACATGTGTCAGGGGGAACTCGATTCTCGAGCAATACTTACTGCTGCATTACACACATATTATATATTGTTGTTGATGTTGTACTTATGTACATATTATAAAAACATTGGGTAGTGTACGACAAGCCACCATGGCATCATGTGCAGCAGCACCAAAACTATATGAGGAGATGAGCTAGAGCCACAAGAAGCATTACATCCCATTACATGATTTTAGATGGCAATGAGTACTTTAATGTTTTAGCCAAGAAGAAGCTTCACAGATTCCCAGCAGCAGCAGCATAAGAGCAAGGCGAGCTGTGGGTAGTTTGAGTGGAAAAAAAATTACTGTGTAGTGAGAAGAGAGAAGGACAGAAGAAGATGCAAAAGGAAGAAAGGATGAGACGACGTAGAGGATGTAATGTATGTATAAAACGTAAGCGTGGTACCGTCGTCGCCGTCCAAACTATTATAATAATAAAAATAAGACGAGTTAAGAAATAGGAAAGATGTTCAACCAGCTCACTAGTTTATATATATGCAGATATCTCATATAAAGTAATGAGATCCTAAACGGCTCAACAATGTTCTTTCTGTAAATCTCATCATGAATAATAATAATAATAGTATATGCACAAGTTTATAATATGCCATCTCTCTACTTCTTCTTCTTCTTCAGAGCATTTTGCTTGTTTCAACAGCAGCAGCATCGTGGTCCATCGCGTATATAGGGTTGAGCCTGTATGTGTGTTTGTGTGTGTGTGTTGACGTTGTTGAGCAAAAATCAAATCCAGAGAGACCATCTTCTGCTGCACGTTTTGTTGTTCATTTTAATAGATTTTTCTATGCTGGGCAGTGCTCACACAGTAAAAATTAAAGCCGTTTCTTGAGTTCAAAAAGTCTTGTTGCAAGAAGCATTAAAATATGGTAAATTCATGATAAGATTATATTATATGTCGTTTATTAGAGAGAAGCCATCTCCCGTTGTTGTCAAAGGCTATACATCCCAGCAAAGTGAACTAATCGGGATCGGATTTGTGTCACACAATTTGTATGGAAAACTTTACAATCGCGGCAAATAATTTGTAACAGGGCACCCAAAAAAAACTTTTTTTTGTAAAATAGGTGGATACACAACTTGTGAATCATCCAAACCTAAAACTTGTAGGTGAGACTTTGCATACATGAAACCCAAACTTTCGTTAATATTTTTGAAAAATGACACAAGCAAAAAAAGCAAGAAAGAATACGTCACCTTACATATATTTGTTTATCATTTTGATTGAAATAATAGTATGGATAACACTTTTGTATATTTAGGGTTTTATCATAATCGCCGTAAAGGGTTGATTTGAAAAAAACTGGGAAGATGTGTCATCTAATTACTATCGAGAATAACAATAAGATTATATAGTACTGGATTTTGATAGTTTGGGTTGGTGATTTGTTTTTAAAAAAGTCACTTTTTTATTAAATCCTTTTTTCGTTCGAATTTGCTTAAACTCATAATATATATACCATATACTCATAATAATAGTCATTTAGTCAGCCTATTATACCTCCGTTGCCATGATCAAAGATCACGAAGGTAAATTTTTAGATCAAAGTAAAGTGACAGTTGAAATAATCTCCATTTGTATATTTTATCAATCTTTATGCATAGGCATGTATGTGTGTATGTATGTGTATATATATTTTACATACATGACTTTGAAAATTGTTCAAGTTTGCCCATGTCATTGTTCATTTTCAGGATTTCCACACAATTTTTATCCTGCATTCTTTTTTTCAAAAAAAAAGTGGAAGGAATGTAATCTGTAACAATTGTACCTGGTTTAGCACTTAGCATAAACTTCATCGTCTCACAAAACAGACGAAAGGAAAAAAAATCAACGCGAAAAAAGTAATGCACCATGCCATCATGTCATGCCGCTTTCTTGTTCTCTTCTTCTTGGTGCCTGTTGCGCCAAGTGGTCAACTAGATTCCAGGGAAGAGGAATAATAGTATTTAAAAAAAGGAAAAAAAACCTGCCTGAGAATGACCAAAACGAAAAGCAATGAAGAAGAATAAGAATAAGAAAAAAACAAATACTAAAAACTACAACACAGCCATAGATAGATTGATTAATTGCTTTGTGATACTATTAACTCGAGCTGTTCGTGACTCTCCCAAGTCCGAATGTTCACCTTGTAGTAAAATGTAACTGATGTATACACACACACACATTTTGATGATGATAAGAGCATATTATTGTTATATATGAATATTTGTTTAGGTTATATGGGCACCTACATACATGTATAAACTGACATGGAAAACATCCTACAGACCCGAGTTTGTTGTCTAGTACATTGAAGCGTAAGCAAGAAATAAATAAATGCAACGCTGGCAATTTCATACAAAACGTTTATCGATACCGAATCCCGATATCACAAAATAATTTAATGTCAACTTTATGAGACATATTATTTTATCCATTTATTTCTATAATTTAATTATTATTATACCTACTCCTTTGATTAATTTAACGAGGCTAAAGTTATGTATTATTATATTTATTTTCTTTTATTGTAATTTATGGAATGTTCATGCTCCACCGTTTTAAGTTAAAAAAAGATAATTTAGTTAATGAATAATTAATTAATTAATTAATGTTGTACGTTTTTTAGTTGGTACTGAATGCATGTACCGTCGTTGTAGTACCTGGGACACGTTGGCATGATCAAAGTTCAATAAGCATACCAGTTTTTCTTTGCTCTTCGAGAGCTGAGAAACACAACTCAGGTCAACATAGTAAGCATAAAGATGCTTTATCTTGTCACAGGATAGATGTGTGTTATACTATACTATGTATATACACTCACTACTACTTTTTTTTTAAATATAAAACTGATAGAATTTGAAAAAGCGATTTGTATTCCTGTCGTTATACCATCATCATGATCATCCTTTGTCGCTTTATGCCAAATATATGTTATCAACGCGTGGTGACGTAAGGTCAATTTTATTTACCTTATTTTTTTATATTCTTATATTCTCAAACTAAAAAAACTGTTAGGCCACCAGACACACAGCAATTTAAAGTTGGCAAGATATCATTGTAAATAATATTACGATAGGACATGAGTAACTATCGATAAAATGGAGATAATGAAATATACTTCGTCTTAAACATGACCATCTATTATCTATCTCTTGGTCTGATAATGACATCTGATAATAATGAGTTCACATTATATTGTCTTTAAACGAGATCTCCGTTCAATCAAACAAACAAAAAACAACAACACGAACACGACGACAACAACTACTAGTGTCCTTGCTTTAAAAAAATCAACTAATGTGCATTGGACGAGAGGATCAGTTATTATCAGTTTGTTGCTTGTTGGCTAAATAAGAACTATGATGAGACGACAACAACATAACAACAAAAGGAATCATCTTCTAGTTTACAAATTATCGACCATAATCGACCTAATCGTTCTACAAGGAGTTATGGTAGGTGTATATGCATATGTGTGTGTGTGGCTTTATAATCCCATTCTATTCTGGCGATGATGATCAACTTGTTTGCAATAATAAGAGCAGAGAGAGAAAAAATGCAACATTAAAAAATGTTGTTCATATAAATATAAATATAAAACTTTTTTTAATTGTATCACTTTGGTGGTCGTATGTCAGAAAACATGTGAAAAAATACAAGCTGAAAGTAAAATAGGTCCTTTCGTTAGAATTGGGTTTAGCAGAGATGCATCCGACCGAACAGCCCAAAAAAATACAAAGAATCTACATACCTACACATGGTTATCTATGTATAATTTGAAAATCTCACCTCATTAGTACAATTTGTAAACTTTGCCTAGATTATATATTGTTTTTGCTCTGTTCTTGAATTTATGTAAACAAGATGATGAGGATGATAATAATAATGGTTGCCTCACACGGCGATCAATTGATCGCCCCCAATACACAAAAATAAAAAAGACTTTGGAATTTGTTTTTATTGAGACAAATTTTAACAAACAATCCAGACAACAACTTTACCAAATATTTAACAAGACCCGAGCAGTGGAACTATGATGACTTGTCCTTTTTAACCTGCTACTTAAAGAGGATAATTTTACATTTAAATCTATCATTTTCAGGATGAATTTTAAAATAAGATGATCCTGTTTCCCTTTTTGCTGGTCTTATTATTCTGCATTTGTTTTGTACACCGCCGAGGGTAAAAGTTTGTGCCTGAGGTCTACACAGAGCTGTCAATTAGCGTTTAGCAGAACACCTCATTAAATACATATGTACATGATGCCGGTAGCATTTATGTTAAATAGCACTTGTGTACCCTGTTAACACGATACAATTTGTGGAAAAAGAAGGGGAAAGAGGAAAATCATCATCTACTTAAAAAGATCAAAATTATATGCCCAGAGAGAGATCTCATACATATTGGATGATATTATATATTTTGGGAAAAATTAATGCAGAACCAAATAGTATTGGTAAATGATAATGACCAAGACTTCTCCAGAAATAAGTTCCAGTTTTAAACGAAACAAGAGAATTTGAATAAATTATAACAAGTACCAATTTTACCCAACAACAACGGTTTTCTTTGTCTTTTGATAACGAACACAACAGCACATACATGCCACCAAAATTCAACATTGTAAATTGTACATACGACCACGTTTTTGTGTTTGTGCGGTCGGTCAGATTACCGAAGCGCTGACGGCATAATCAATATTTTGTGTTATTAAAGATGTCGGATTTATACAAAAATTTATGTATCCTTTTACAACAATTATCTCTTTTACAATAATAATTATGTTCGGCTAACAAGACGCAGTGGACTACTTCTTGTCAGATTGATTGGTATCTTCTTTTTTACTTGGGCATTTAACAGGGTTTGCAAAATAGATGAGCAACAACTAACTAGACTTCATTTTGATCCAATTATTTGATTGCGATCGTAACAAATTTAAAGTAAAGCAGGAAATGCATATTAGGCAAATGAATGTCGGTGTGGGTACATTTCCGCGACTACCAGACTGCCAGAGTGCATCGCACCTTATTTGCTTGCCGCTTCACATACAAAACAAATTGATAATAGTATCAGAATTACATTGAAAATAAAATACATGTAATAATTCCAGTTTTAATATGCATAAAATGAAGCAATGAACTTGAGTCGTAAAAATCGAGCCCATTTGAACCAAATTGCTTCTGTGTTCAAAAGAATGTGCGGGATCAAGGTGCAAAGTTAATTTGTTTTATCAATTTAGTTCTTCACTTTTATTCATTCATTCATTTAAGTTCTTATATAGTTTTTGTTTGTGTGTGTGTGTGCGTACCTATAAAAGTGTTATTTAATCAGGCAGAATTTTTGTTTATGCTGTGCTGTGTAGCATTCCTCATTGAATAAAAAAATGTTATAGATAAGATAGGGAATATTAGAAGCCCATTTTGTTATATGGCAAAAAAAACAATGTTGGCTTGATGGCTGGTGGTGGTGGTGTTCTCGATGAACTGGTGGTGTGATGAATTTTAATTGACTTAAACGTTTAGTTCATCATAATCATGTTCCTTTTGATAAAATAATGTAGAGTAACAAAGATCACAAATTGCAATAATACCAAACACAACATGGGACGCATGCTATGTACCATGGTCATGTATATTGATGAAATATTTCATACTCAAAAACTTGACTTTTCGTACAAGCCAAGATCAATCGTGATTTGCATAACGGAATGAATGGCTGTTCTGCATGCCATTTTGCACTCTAATGTCTGTATATATGTAGCCAAAGTAAAGTAGTATACATTTAGGCGGTGTTGTTGTTCTTGTTGTAAAGATGATGATGATGCTCTGGTTTAAATTTCTCAAATTTAAAAGATCAGAAAACGCTTTTCATTATTATTATTATTATTATTCGCAGGTAAAGTAAAACGAAACCCAGCACACACACCACCACCACCACAATCATGCATAATAATTGTATTTTTTTGTTTGCCCCCGGGAGGTTGATGCGATGTTATATTATGCTGAATGTTGTGTGTTGTAGTATATTATGTGGAGTATGTAATACACCACCACTTCACATAAAATGGGAAGATTTAAAAAAAATCTGGTGTAGATATTTACACAGTTTAAGTGTTTGTTCCCTTGTTTATTCCATGATAAATCAATGAGGTACAACGACGGCCGTAATATGACATGCTCAGAAAACATGGTATTCTTTGAAAGTTTTTTGTTTAAAGAAAAAAAGAATTATATGAAACTCATTTAGGTATTTATATAAGCAGTTTTCACTACATTAAATAAAGAGTCAACTTTAAAAAAACAACGTCCCGCTATATTCTGTTGTACATGTTTGCAATCAGGAGAGAAGCATTAGTAAGCTAATAATTTTCCGCATTCTCATCATCACCCAACTACCATCACACCGTCATCATCATCATCATGAAATGATACAAAATAATCATCTAATGTGTGCAACTTATTCCGAATTAAGTACGAATGATCATGTAACACACACATACACATATATATATCTATACACCATCAGAATAAAACAAAAAAATTTTACACACAAACTTTCTGGGTGGTGACATGATCATTTAGAAATCAGAATCTTCATTGTCTTGTTGTTATCATCATGCATAGTAATAAACCAGCAACATTATTGTTATACATACAGAAAATGTGGATATGTGTGAAAAAATACAATGTTTATTTGTATGTAGGTATGTTTTACATATTACATACCGTTCCCATTAACTTGTTTTTACTGATATTGGGTTAATTTTGAGACTTTTTCTGTGGCAAAAAAGAAAACTATTTTACCATTTTAATACCAAGTGAGGATGACGACGATGATCGGAGAGACGGACACGATGAAAATATATGAAAATCCAGTTTTTGAATTTTCTCAACTGATTTGTTGAATAAATGATGGGGCCTATTAACCTTGAGGAAATACGTAGGCTAATGAACAGGAACAAAAGGAGATCAAGATCACACACAGTCAAAAGCGATGTGGTGGAGCTCTCAAAAAAGTGCGTATATGTAGTAAAAATATATACAAAACATATACAAATATTATATATACCTATACAGAGGGATGATTCTCCCTCTTCTTCTGATCACATTAAAATGTTAACCCGACCAAACTAATTTAACTATCTACATACATATACATGTACATAATATTATATGTTGTCTATGTAGTATAATGTAAGCAAGCATGTTTCTCGTTGTGTGTGCATTAATTTACGCATATATGTATGCATATCATAAACTGTAATGTTTGTTTCTTGAATGTTGACTAAATGGGTTCTGTTTTTTTTTCATTCCATCTCTCTTCTTCCTTGTATCTATGCATAATTTCCATCTAATTAGTGCATATTACAGATAAACATTATCAAATTGACAGGTCTAATAATTCAAATCTGGAGCGATTTGGCCAGTTTTTCATAATGGGCCAGGTCTGAGAATATAATATATATAGAGTATATAGATAGACTAGCACTCTTGTATAACAGGTATACATAATTGTAATTTGTAGTAATATTATAAGGACTGGTGTGTTGCTGTTGTAGTTGTTGTAAAGAGTTGTCTGAGAGAGTTCTCGATGTAGGACCTTGTGATGCAGTCACTCACTGAGAACGTTTTGTCAGTCCCGAATACTCAAACAACTTCACTTTTTAAAAATGTACAAGGATAATTTACATAACTGTGAGTCTGTGAGTGGGGATAACTGGTAAACAGGGAAGTTAGGAGTCTGTGCACATATCTACATACATTTTATTTTATGTGGGGATATTGAATAATATGTAAAAGTTTAATCTTTCTGGTTCATCTTTAACAAATTCGTGTAGTCAGTCATGCACCCACGTGGTGCATGAGCATTAATACAAACTGCGGTTTACCTGATGCAACAAAAAAAACTTGATGAGATTTTCTAAAACAAGGGTGAAAAATGACAGAATTGAAAACATGCGCTTGTTGTTTGAGGTTACAATTTTTAACATATTACTCTATAAAATATACTTTATTTTACGAAGACACATTTTTCAAATGGATTCCTCCTTTACCTTATGCGTCATTTTTGGGAAAGATAATACTGACCTGACGTAAAAGTGGAAGAACATTTATATTTTGAAAAATCCAAATGGCCGTCAAAATAATGCATAATATTTATTACAAGTCTATAATCTTTTACCCAAGATATCCTGAAAATAGCCAATATGTACAGTTCATGGAAGCATCAACCCGAAAATACACTGCTATTTGGTGAACGAAGACAAAAACTCACAAAAATTTATGCATACAAAGGACTCTTTTGCTAATAAGATGAGAGGATCGCATTTTTCTGCTTCAACACTTCACAGCCCTTTTGGTGATTAGACGGATTTTAAGTTCATACTTCATTTCAACAACGAGAGCTCTTAGCCAAAAAAAAATCTGGATTTATCATTTATATGTACTTTACCATTGTAAGTTTATTTGGGGATTACACAAATATGTATGTACATATTATACCAGTACTTCTTTTCTGGTTTATGAGGGAGGAGGGAAAAGCCCTGCAAGCATATTTGTTGCTTTCACAACCTCTTTAATTATGCATAAAAATGTTGTTGTATGTTTTCTTCAGCAAAAAAAATGTACTCCTACTTACATTCTGACTATTCATATTCAATTTGAATCAGAGTTCAAAAAAGAAAAAAGTGTATCAACCAAGTAAATAATATATTACTCTCTGGGATTTAAAGAATTATGCTGGGAGATGAATAAGAGGGATATAACTTGCACCTTTGCTGATTAATTAATTTATGAGCATGTGTACAACAGGAAAGAAATGATTTATAGGCTGCTCCAATAAAAATCTTGTTTGCATTGCCAACATGTAAAGCAGTATGAAGAAGCTTTACTCTCTCAGTTCTCTCTTTCTACAAGATTTGTTTTGCATCCCTCCGCATATCTCATTCTCGTTTATTTTTTTATTTTTTTCATTTAGAGATGAAAGCATTTTTGATTGCGAGTAAAATAGATCATCTTCTGGTTTTTGTTGTTGCTAATACCTTTGCTATATACACATATGCTTACGTAATAAAATTCTACTTCATTTCACATTATGATAAGTCAAGCATATAAGCAGTAAGCAAAGGTGTACCTGTCTTGTCTCTCTCTCTCTCTCTCTTCTGCCTTTTCTCCTCGCGATGAAAGAACATGATATCAAAGAGAGCAAAAGTAACAACCAAGCCAAGAGAAACCTTCTTCTTCTTCTCAGACTTGCCTCTAGTCTGATTTACTGCCTTCATGTCCAATGTCCTTGCACTTATTGTAATTTATCGCACCAGTGCCAACAACGCGGCTATACACACACATTCTGTTAGTAAGTAATGACTTGTACTTACACATTCGGACTTTGATTATCATCAACATCAAAAAATTCTACAACTAAATGTTCACCAGACGTTTTATGACATGACGTAATACTTGCTGTATGCCTATGCTCGTATGTATTAATACAGAATATTTGACTACACACTTTTAGTCAGCGCCAACCAAATCACATTTCAACAATTTCGGCGAGAGAGAATATTATCAAGTATAAATAGTTGCGAGCAAAAGGGGAAGAAACGGAGAGAAAATTATTATTATGTTGATGTTAAAAGTTACCAAAATGTTACATTTTAGAGTGTTAGTCGACAACCCGCTGCGCTGCTATGAATCTTGCAAAGAGCGCAACAATTTTTTATATCCAATGTGTGTAGTAAGTAGTAGTTCAGAATGCATAATAATAATAATAAACATACAAACTACACTCATTCTGATTATGATGATATGAAATGCTCAACAAAGACAAGCAAAACGAAGAAGCAAGTCTATGAAGCGTCATCATCATTATCATCATCATCGTCACACCGGAAAAAAAATCAGACAAGATGAAAATGGCCTAGTTTACACAAAGTATTACACTAAATCAACTGTTTATAACGAAGCTTAATGTATGTTCTCAACATTTTTCTCAGGTGGGTTTCTTAACGCCATAAAGTAATTCATGGGACTCCACATCCCCACTCAAATGCGTTTTCACTCTCTCTCTCTCTCTCATCTTCAGTTTCTCTTTTTACGTTTGTACTGTGGTTATGTAAACCTTTTTTATACCAGCAGCACTACTTCTGCTGCTGCCCAGCCCTATTCTGGTAAAAGAGGTTGGTAGGTACATGATTGTATCAATGTAATGTTGCTACATATACAAAAAAATATCTTTTTGCTGATGATGTTTCTCTGATTTTACTTTTATGGGATTATCCGTGAGATCAGTGTGTAGTAAAGTAAACTGCGAGGATACTATATATTTTTTCCAGTTGAAAAAAATATATTGTAAATGTATCTGTATAAAATGCACATGTTGTGGTGGTTTATATTTATATAGGTACATAGTACATATATTTTCCAAGACGTTTCCTTGATCAAAATACATAATAATAACAAAAGAAAAAGGATTTATCCTTTTGTCCATGTGCTCTTATTTATTGTTGTGTACCTACCTACAATACACAAATTACTATTACATTTGAAGAAAAAAAAATCCTGCTGGGTTTGATGATCGACCTGACCAGCTAATGGCCTACAATTTTTATTTAATACGTGTTAAAAATCAAGTAGTTTTGAGCTAATTCAAGAATATATTACTATTATAATATATTTTATATTTTATCGCTTTTATTGCAATACCGCTGCCTACTTTCTGTAATTTGTTTCATTTCATGTTACACTAACTGGTTGATATATGTGGTAAATTGTTTAAACCAAACCACAAAAACTTTAGTTTTTAAACATATTTTTTTTACTTTATCGAAGAATAATATTGTGTTAGAGAGAGAGAGAGAGATGCAGAGACCAGCAGCAGCGATATGAGGCATGGACATGGAATGCCCAATGTGCCCAGTTCGTACAATTTGAAACAGTATAATAATATGCTTTTATTGTGGAAACTTTTTTTAATAGATATTTCAAATGCTTATACTTCTCAAGCAAGTTGAATTTTTAAGCAGAGAGGGAGATACATTTGACGTGAAAGAGAAAAGCAAATGTCCATTATTCGAATTGATGTGTGTTGTATGCAGTAGTACTTGTGACACAGCAGGGGCAATCCAAAAAAATGTAAAAAGTCCTTTTATTTGGGAGATGCCCCCAACAGTTGCCATTATCGTTAGAGAGGACGAATTTTCTCGGGATTGCATCCCAATATGTTTTGTCCTAATAATAATAATAATAATATGACCTAGACCATGCAGCCATATAACAGCTCTCAGAGACACCACTTTACTCACAAGAACATCCATAATAACGATTATAAATGTAAGGAAAAGCTATAGTTTAAAATCCTATAATCCAAAAAAGACATGCTGATAAGAAAATGGGGTTCATTTTTCTCAACGACAAGCAGTTTTTTTTTGTTTTGTTCTGTCGGTCTACTTGTTTTGTGTGTATATAGGTATACGTAGCAGTAATACCAAAAAAAAAACAGTCCCACGTCAGTAGAATAATCACCCTTTGATGTTTCTCAATGTGTCGTGTGAGAGTGAATAATGCATTTTTTACGTAACCCGTTATATGTATTTGTTGGGCACACTTTGTGTTCGGATATGTGGTTTTTATTATTATTATTATTATTATTACTATTATAGTTTTACTATTTTAAAAGCAAAAACAATGCATTTTTTAAGAGAAAAAATATTGTTTTTCTTTCAAGTAAAAGAAAAGGCCATTAGGATTATGGAATGTCGTTTTCTAGTAATTCTTAGAAAATGGCAGTTTTTACAAAATCAGCAGGCATTTTGTTTAATCATATTGCGTTCTCTCTCAATTTTAATTATTTATTCATGTGAAACATGTTCATATTGCTCACGCTTTCTACTATTGACGAAGAAGAAGCAGCAGCAGCACACTCAACATTATATCATATACATTAACAACATTTTGTATACACACAGAATATGTGTAGCATGTATAAAATATCTATGTATATTATCTACTTCTAAATGTCTGCAACCTAATTTCATTATCATTTCATTCTCAACAAAGTTTTGTTTTCTTCTTCTATGAACAAAATTCTTTTTTTTCTTCATTATATGCATACATAATCATAATAATATATAAAGTATTGGTCTGCTTAAAAATCTCCAAAAATGGGTACATTAAAAAATTAAACACAAGTCCGCAAAAGTCACGAAGAGAGCAAAATGGATAATATGGAATGTATGGACATTCAAAGAACACAGTAAAAAAGGGTTTTGATCACGATTTTATGAAAAAACACACGAAATGAAACAAAAAAAATTGTAGAGGAATAATATTTTTTTAAAGAAATGTCAAAATCAAAAACGTTTAAACTTATTTTCTTGTGTACCCAATAATATTCATGTGTAAAAGAAAAGCATGCATATATATACTTTTTGTATATTATGTTGATGATCTCACAGCGGAGATGAACCATACTGTGTGTGATGATGATCCTGCGTGATCTACTTGATATTGCTCTTCTCCTCCTCACTTGTCTTGTAGGGTGATATGAACTTCCTAAAAAATATTTGAGCGAAAGCCTTCTATTCAAATAGCTGTCAAAAAACGCAACTCAACCTGTCAAAAAGTGTGAGAAGGTGAACGCAATAATTTCTTAGGTGTCCATTTTCTTTCTGTCGGTTTCGTGCCTCAAATCATCTCATACGTAATACATCTCATGATAATCATGATGATGATAAGAGATACAAATATATGTATGTATAATGAAGATTATCATCATCATCATCGTCGTCATCATCATGAATTTTGATACATTTGATGGGTTCATGGGGATGAACCCTATGTTATTATATTGTGATTTTTCTGACTTATTTTGCGTTGGCTGTTGATTTTTTTAAAAGAAAAATTCGTTCGCCCATAAAATGTCCATTTAAAAAAAAAATTGTGCGTATGAAATGGAGTACGAAAAAAAATATAATAATGATAACGAAACATATACATTGTTTGTTGCACATGGTTTTGTACATTATTTGGTCAAATGGTCATCTCTCTCTCTCTCTTTCCATCTCATACTCCTTTCATGTGAACCATTATTATTGTGATTCCTGTGACCAAGTATGTATAAATATGTAGGCATTTTATTAGTATACATACAGACAAGGGGGACGGCTTTGACTTGACAGCTCACAAGAAAAAGAAGAAGAGTTGGCTTGATGATGACGGTAAATATTCTTTATAATGTTTGTAATGTACCAAAGTAATCTTCTTTTTTTATTTAAGCTAAAAGGAATGAGATGATCTATATATTCCATCGTCGTGTGGTAAGATATGTATAATGAAAAAAAAATTGTTCAAGAATTTTTGTTTATGAGTTGAGATAAGTTGTCTCAGTGTGTTGTGTGCATGTGTGCTCATCTTTTATTCAAATCAGACTTATTTCTACTGACTTTTTCTTGTGAAGTAGTTACAAAAATCCGTATCTGTCCGAACCTAATCAAACCCATCATGTACATATAAAATTTACTGACTTGGATCTTAAAAATACTCATCATGTGCACATGTACCTCAAATATACATATATATATGCCTGCATGCTCTCTGCACTTCCCCTCAATTTACGTCTGATTTCTGTCCAACCATACATGGACCATCATTATTATTACACATTTACAATTTACGTTTTCTAGCTCACTTCAGCCAGCGGCGGCCCAAATCTCTGACACATCATCGTAATTTTGTCGTCGTATTAGCAATATGTATAAAAGAAGTGTATGGGACGAAAAAAAAATTCTTTATTTAAATGAGATTTATGATTCATTATGACAAAGATCTTTGTGTTGTTTTATCTACAATCTAGATGAGTGGAGTATGCATGTAATAATATGTACGTGTACACTTACACACATATATTCTTATAAGTGTTTAGTTAGATTCTTTTGAGCAAAAAAAAGTGCTAGATCACGTACGTATATGTATGTGTGCATGCTTAATATGTAAATATATACATATAAACTTGAGTAGAGCTTTCATCGACTTTTTTTTTCCTTATTATATCATCTACCCCCGTGTTTGTCTCATCATCATTATTACCACAACTGCAGCATTACTTGCTGAGTTTTACGTTCCTCCCATATCATTTGGCATTCATTAGTGAAGGACAATCATAGTAGTTAGAGTATATGAAGATGAAAATGCAAATTTAAAATAAAATATCTACTAGAAGAAGATGATGAAGAAGAAGAAGAGAATGGGTTATACAAATTAATCTGAGTGAGCTGTGGCCATGAGGTTAATATGTAGTGACAGGCAATCCATAGACATAACAAAAATACATACAGACATACATACATACCTATCTCATAAAAAGGATTATCATGCCAGAAAATAATAAGGAGAGGGAAGAAAACGCTGATTTGTACACATATATCACGTAATTAGATTTTAAGCTGTATATTCATATTTATTAAAATGTCTCGTTTTTTTTGTTTGTTCATTCATATAGGTATGTAGATAATAATAGGCAAAAAAAAATCCTGCTACAAATTTCTTTTGGATTTTCTCTGGTGGTGTGAAAGAAATGAATGGAACTGATAAAGCCATAGACCAGTTCTTGTTCTCTTGCTAACTTAATCACTCTACTCTAAATATCGACTCTGACTTGATTAATATCCAGGAAAATAGAACGATGCGTGGTCGACCATTATTTTTATTTTTTACAACTGGAAAATTGTCTTGTTCTCCAGTGCAAGTATGTATGTATTTTATGTATGAGTTAGGTATCTGTACAGTGTACCAATTTCCATAAAGGTAAATTAGTAAAGGAGGCTAATCTTTCAAAGTCAACTATTTTTTTTTCATGGCGTATAAAAAAAATGAGTTGAAAATTGAGCAGTAAAATGCATAACCATACGCAGTGGCTTATCTAAAACCGCCCCTTATTAATATCCCTGTCTTCTCTGGAAAGTGATATTAGTAATAATAATAATAATAATATTCACAGAAAAATATGAATTTCAGGCTGCAGCAAAGAGACCAGTTCCTCACGAGCAAGAAAGCAATCAACAGTCTCGCATCATCGTCTAAATGAAATCTCTGAAAGAATTTGAGGAATGCCGACCCAGCAACTTGAGTATATTATGCCCAATATGAGCGTTGTACATTGTACATCATCTTCTTCAGCAAGACCTTACGATTGTATAGTTATTGGCCATGAACATTATGGATACATATAATATGATTTTTTTTAAATGCTGGTTTTCATCACCAATTGAGAAACTGGAAGTATGCATTGAGTATCATCGTCGTCGTCATCACATGAATACCTTAATATCTCAAGTCAACCTCATTTCACATAATATGTAAACCATAACCCAACTGTTTGACCTTTAATATCATTATTCGGATTCGGAACATTTTTGAATAAAAATTACCAAAGATTCCATTCGAGTTACTCACAGACTGTCATACTTTAATATGCATTGTTGAATTAATCGGACAATACGAAATTTAACATTTTTTTGTGAAGGTGTAACTGAAACTTTGAAACTTTAGCACTCTACATAAATTAAGATAACGTGAGATTTCCCATTATATCTCATTATCGGGGTAAATTGAAACAAGACTAAAAACTAGCTCAACAAGTGATAAGTAGATTGTATCATCATCATGATGTGTGAATACTTTAATACTTTACTCGTTACATTTTATTGATTTTTTATGTTGAAAGCTGGAAAGACATGTAAGAAAAAATTATATATAATACAACAACAACTGACTTCAACTTTTTTGTGGTTTGCTAAAATAAAAATTGATTCTAATTGTATTGGCATTTTAATGTAAAGAGGAATCCCTTTTCGGAACGAGGTTCACGCTTTTGAGCATAATGCATTGCAGCGGCAAATCCATAAAAAGATAAACAATTTGTTCTCAAACACATGAATGCACTTTTATGTATGCATGATGCTTACGTATTTTCATAAGTATGTATTATACAAAACTACACACACTGCACACCTGTGTGTGTGTGTTTGTGTCCTTCTACTACGACGACTACTACTCTCTGTCCATCACTCTTGTTTTACTGCCGAGCTCCATTTGTAAAAGACGTGTCATCATCATCATCATCAACATCAGCAGCATTTTCTTCCAGTTTGTTTGATGAGCTCTGAGCACTAAACTACTATTATTATTATTTCTGCTGCTGCTGCTAAAGAAAAAAAAGGAGGAAAAAAGGTGATGATAACAATATCGTGTCGTTTTTGTTCTCCGGCCGTGTGTATGTGTGTGGGAACAAGGAACGGTATTTTATAGCCATCATCAAGCCATCCGAAAGTCATGATCACCATCAAAATGATAACATTGTTGTGTTTTTATGAGAAGCAAATAAAATACTAACATGCAACAAGAAAAAAAAAGTGAAATGGAAAGAGAGAGAGAGAGAGAGAGAGAGAGAGCGGTGAAACAATAAAGGGACGCAAGATCAATAAATGACTTGAAAGGGTGAGGAGTTAGGAAAAAAACACATTACATATCTCAACAAGTACAAATACGATTACATCGAATTGGTCAAAAAGTAAATTCCTACACACATATTATATACTTTTATATAGGTATGCATATAAAAGCTATATATATGTGAATATTATATGTATATACGTATAACTATGATAGGTATATAGTTTAGTACCAGAGCAGTAGTAAGAAAAGTAACCTCAAAAACTTGTTCCATTTGTTCTGATATCCGTGCTCTCTCGTCTTTTTTACACTGTTGTTATGTTATTGCTGTTGATGGATTGGGACTTTTTTTTCTACAATTTTTTTTACTGCCACCTGCTCCTTTCTGCCAAGTCATTACAATATTTCCATATATATTCACTCACCTCACCAGCCGACTCACTCTCCGAAAAAAAAACAGATACAAAGCGAAAGTAATTCGTTGCACTGCTCATGTTAGTGTACAATAGTCCATGTTGTTTCGTAATGTGCTTCATTTGCACGTTTTTATACTGGCTTGTTAGCTCCTGTCTACTTCCAGAGCGACCACAATTTTTTTTTATTCTTTGCTAAAGTGACATTCAAAGGTGGCAATGACAATATATACACGCATCAACACTATATACCAGCTAGCACCACCACCACCAGCAGCATCAGCATAACATCATGACAACTTTTATGCATCTTTTAATATGATCTTGAAAACTTTTATAGAAATACAGCTCATATTTCTACCAACCTTACATCACCAGAAGCAAAAAAATAATAATGTTTTACGTAAAAGCGCCAAAGAGTAGTAAAAAAGTAAACTATAGTGAAAAAAGTATTCACCTGGCGTAATATATGTATATAGCATCTTATGTACATAGGCACATACCTGCTGCTCCTCTAACAAAAAAATCCAGTCCATTGGACGTTTGCTGATACCCAACAACAAAATTAAATTTTGTGGACAAGCGATAATATGGGTCGGTCGTCGTCAGTCGGTTTGCTTTTTCTTATCAGTTTATTTTCTTCTCTCTCTCTCGGCATGAAAACTGAAATTATGTTCATCTCAAATAAAAAACTACCTACGCATCTTGTCCTTCTGTCTTCTTGACCGTATGCATATATTAATGGATATAATATGTCGTGTCGTGTCCTCTTTTCCATGTTAGCACTTTCTGATCTGAAAACAAAATTTCGAAATGAAAAAAAATGTTGAGCGATAAAAAGGGGTATATCAGCAGCAGCGTCGGACAAGGTACTAATGTTCCGTATCATTCAAAGTTTTTAGAAGAACATGAGCATTCACATATTTTTATTGTAATGTGTTACCCTTTTGGGGATAAGGAGTGCATATCATTGACTACATGCACAGGGCATATATTAAAAAAAGAAACAAGAAAAAAATGCTTTTTCATTTGTTGACAGGGGCTCGACACGACCAGTCAAGTTCGTCAGAGAGAAAAGGATAAAATGTTCCAGGTTGACGATAGGGATGTGTCAAGTCAAGTCAAGAAGATGACCGAGAGAGAGAGAGAGATGAACAAGCAGCAGCGCTCCAGCTCCAGTATAATGCTAGGGAAAAAAGGAAATAAAATAGTTAATCGAGGCTATAATTCATGTCGTTGTTTTTTCTCGTTTACACGATTTGCTTCTTTAAGGATTCACATTAAAAACGCGTCGGAGGAACAAAACTGTTGGTGATCATGATGATGATGATGATGATCATCATCATCATCATCCGCGCAGCAGCTTTGTTTTTCTGGTTTGTCCAGTTACTACTATTACGGTTTAAGTACTTTTTAAAAAGTAGAGAGATATATATTTTTGTGGACCATGTTTGTTCATCTGTATGTAAAATAGGTAACAAATATTAGAGAGAGAAAAGGTACTACATACATAATATAGCATATTATACATTACACAGAAGTTTAATTCTTGGGGTTTTACGATCAATAGATAAGGATGTGGTAGACCTTAAAAATCTAGATTTTCTACTTTTGCCTACTGGAAGTGAAAATCCACACACACACACAAACACAAACACAAAGTCACACAAGAAGGATGCGACATGCAGACTGCATTAACTTTTAAAATTACATGATTTTGAAAAAGTCGTAAATTTAAGATGAAGGGGGATGCATCTGATATGTAATGTTTGCTTAAAGAGGAAGGTGTTGGACGCAAACGTGATTCTGGATCACTATGAATAATCTTTCATTGTGTTAGGTCTCTCATCAACAGCTTTTACTTCAAACACTGGCTCACAGATCTTATCTCAATCAGGAGACGGTATATTTTCATTACCTTAAATTCAGTGGTGAGCAGATAGAAGAGAAAGAGAGAGAGAGAGAAACGTTTTTGTAGTAAACAAGGTTTGCTGGTTCATTATAAACTCATTCTTTATACTTTATATATACAATGCTTCATGTTCATGGTAGCATTATATATCTTTGGTGGGCAAGCACATCACGTCCCATGCTATTTACAATCAACACATTTACCATGCTTCCCTTTACCTGAGTTGACCAGAGCAGTCTCTGTGATAGTATCAATAGCAATGCCTCATATAAAATATGTCTCTTACCAGTAATCTGTACTATTCTATACTTAGTTTACAAATACGACCTTTCTGCGTATTGCGCTTTGCATTGTCTCCTATTCTTTGTTTTAGCTGATAAAAATATGATATGATGTAGATAACTCTTTAAATGCGACATTCAAACAGTGCCACTGGATATTTTATGGATAAAAATATTTAACAAATTGCAACAGAGGCAGAGGTCATAAACTTGAAATGTCGCTGAATTGGCCATTTACATACCGAAAACTACGTTCTGCTTCCGTTACGTTTACCGATTAGTTTACCATTAAGAGAGAATAATTTTTGTTTTAGTAATAAATATGTAGCTAATATGCTAAATTGTGATATGCTGTTGTGCAAACGTCATTGTAATCTGGATAAATATTTTGAATAAAATAACAAAGTTTTTGAACAAAAAGTAATCGCGCTGCGCACAATAACAAGGATATCCGGTATATTTCCTACCAAAAGTAGGTATATTATGTCAACATAGTAGTTTACGTTTATTTATGCGTTCAGAAAAGCAATAATCGATTACAGATCAATTTTGTATATTTGGGTTAGCAGGGTTTTATATAAAAGCGCATTCTCACTCATACATCTCAATAAAGAAAATTTACATTTTTCAAGCCAACGAAGAATGCAAGCTCGCATTTTATAACAAGTTCATAACTTGAAAACTTGATTAATTCCTGTTTCAAAATGTTTTCCTTTACATTCATATTGTTGAACTTTCTGTTTTTGACATTATCCAATGGAGCCATTACAGGTAATAAATTGCATACAATTTTATAAACTAAAAAAAAAATTCAAGAAATTTATAAACTATAATTTTTTATTCTTTTTTTTTCTCATTTACAGGAACTCAACTTGGTAGTAATGAAGTTGAACGTGCTAATATTATTCCATTTTTAAATCCAGAACAGCCTGTCCTTCCTGACGAACTTAATAGTAGTAAGTTGTTGTTTCCAATAAATTGCGAGGCGACATTACACTGCACAGAAAATACTTGGAAACTTATAATTGTAACTAATTTCATTTGCAGCCTCGTGTGGGGACATTTTAGTGTCAAAGCGGGGATTTATTAGCTACAAGCATGAGACAAACTACAATAACAACGAACGCTGCATCTGGACAATACGAACACACAAATGGCAGACATCTTTTCTCATGCATGGATCTGACTTCCACTCCTTAAATGATCATTTAGCCGTTTACGTAGTTAATGATAATGGAATTCTGGAGAGAAAAGTTCAAATGTAAGTATTCATCCTGTTAATTAACTTGATATACATCTCAAGAAGGAAGAAATCTAACCATAGTGCTTTCTCAATTTACAGTGACACTGACACCGGGAATCTGATTGTAGGGGTAATGGGACCCACAGTATTTCTGGTTTTGACTACCGATCAAATAGGAACAGGGAAAGGATTCTTGCTGGAATATTTTGGCTTTGGCTACAACGAGCTATCTGGCTATATTTATGACAACAGGAATCTCGAATCATCGTCTGGAAGCATCAATTGGCCTGAAAAACCCTTAGATCATCATGTGAATATATTTTCCACTTTTACTCTCCTACCGCCGCATCTTTCAAGTGGTAACATGGCGTTGACACTCTCAGTGAATAAAGTTGACATGATTTCCTTGGTCAGAGCATGTCATCACAATTACTTTAGTGTTCATCAGCTCTTTCAGGATGGCTTTGCCGTGAGACTGAGGTAACTAAATTTTGAGGAAGACAATACAAATGCTCGTTTTATAAAAATCGTATCATTAAAATCAACTAAAAATACTATCATAAACATTTCAGATACTGTGAGGCAGATCTACTAACATCAGCAACCATTAGTTCGTCTTCCCCTTTACTTATCACGTATGCAGCGACTATGGGGCCTAGGCAGACTGGGATTAGTTTCGCGTGGAACAAAGAGCAAAAATATGTGTAGAATTATTTAATTTCTTGATTTTGTAAATTACCTTGTATAAAAAATAAAATTTAAAAAAAATTCAAGACAATTTTTATCAGCTAAATATACGTTTAATTTTTGCATACTACTACTCTTTTTTAAAATCTTAATTCGCCCCAGAGTTTAAGTGCCCGCTTAGTAAGTTTGTATATAGCTATTTGTATATACGTTGTTACTCAATCATTCCTTTTTTGTTTCGCACCGTTAATTCAAGAGCCAATTGACAGACTTCCTAGAAATTTTTTTAGACAGCGAGTACATACAAATAGGTATATTGATAATTACACATTACAAAAATACACACAACCAACTTTTATACATCTTTTCCTAGTATTTTTCCTAGTATGTATGCATGCATTTAATATAACAAATTTGAAAGATAAAGCATATTAGTATAGACAACATCTCATATCGTTTTTATGACGGAGAGCAAGCAAACACTGAAAAGAACAGAAATCTTTTGTCATATCGATTACATGTCTTTTCACAGTCGGAAAGAAATTACCACTAATCTAGTAACAATGATTGATCTCTTGACAAGGTATTATTGAGGTATATGTATATACATAAGCCGAGGTGCTATTTCGTCGTCTGCCAAATAACCGCGCGCTGTGGTAGAGAGACGGTCTCTTTCTTTTCTCTCTCTTTTTATCCTTCTTCAGATGACTCTTAGGATATTTTATGACGATGATGATGGTTTGGTTATGGATGACTTTTTCTCTTTCGAAGAGTTAAATATAAAAAAAGGAAGAAAAGGATTTTTTTCATTATCGCTTGCTTTATGACGGTGATGACTGTTGAAAAAGCAAAAACTAAGAAGAAGAATAAGAGCACGCCCTCCCACAATGATTTGTACCTTGGGGACCTATAGAAAGTATTTCATCTCTTACATTATTGCCCTGTACCAATTTGTATGTTGTATCTGTATGAATTTTCTCGTATTAAACAACACAAAAAAAACGTTGGTTTTCTAGAACTGACAACCACGCCACATCATCATGGTGTCATATTGGTTTGGTACTACTATACACATCAGTGTCAATAAAATTGTAGAGGGATCCCCAAAAAAAGAAACCTTTTTTGACACGATCTGGCGCAGCCCAGAAAACCGTTATTGGTATGGATAAACAATGATATTGCTCAAATAAATATTGTTAAGACTCTGATTTTGTATTTTTGAAGCGTGATGAATTGGTAGAGAAAAAAGTTATTGTGGTTGTGCGGAGTCATGCTGATGATTATGACGGAGGACTCATAACTTTTTGACTTTCGATATTGTATTTTAAGGATTCCATATTTTTGGTGTAATAATAATACATATTACATAACATTACATGTACGAGTTTTTGTATATGAAAAAACTGCAACTGAAGGAATTAAAATTCTGATTTTCAAAAATCACATCCTTCCTTAGTACAAAATCTTTCAACGCAATAAGTCTTGGTGAATCACATAGTATTTATAAGACTACTTAGTCCAAGAAAAAGGTATATATACCTTATATTCGTCATCATCATTATCACAAAAATATAACCGTATTTGTGGGCACCGCCGGAAATTCCTTTATATAGCAATAAGTATATATATTACTCATAAATATACTCATGTGGAATTTTTCATCAGTAAAAACTATGTAAACTTTATTAAACAAAGTACTCGGAATATTTTGTTAGTACTTTGTTGACTGTTACGAATGTTAATATAACTGAGGCAATGAAATAAATAAAAAAGCAAACGTTTCATTCCTTTTACCAACTTGAGCTTGTTTGCTACTAGTACATATCATGAATAGGTATACTATAAATAATACCCAAGCGCGGGGTTTGGAATGTAAAATGCAAACAGGTAAGAAAAAGAGAAAATTATTGTTTGAACTTTTTGTTGGTGGGCTGAGATTGCGATGATACTGAAAAAAGCACTTTTGTGCTTTACTTAAATACAA
>JAHZNC010000706.1:0-20257 GCA_027744095.1 Zhuqinia jingwanae | reverse complement strand
CCAAAATCAGCGAATCCAAAAAATTTGGCCGGGATCAGCTGTGCCGCCGAAACCCACCGGATGTTCCACATGATCCCATGAGGCTAAACTCGACGTTTGGGTTAAGACCCTTCATCAGGACGTGTGTGTGCAACAACTTTCAATCAAACTTGGAAAAACTCGATAATTTGAAATGAACGAAGGGACGAGCCATTAGCAAATGCATCCCACGCATCGAGTAACAAATTTGACCTTTGTTATTTGGACATTCCTGGCCCACGGGAGTATATGCGGTCCGGGACATATTACACATTCCTCCACATCAAATTTATATTTCAACTGGTTTACATATTATCTAATGCGTACCTTCTTAACTTTTACTTTTTCTCTTCTCAAGTTGGGCTGTTCAGAGAAGAAAAAACGACTTTTTTCTCCTGATTTTTTAATGCAGAGAAAACTTTTTTATATCCTGAAAAGCAGAAGAAAAGCGGTAGGACACTAGATGCTAACAGCTAGCAGCAGATGCATGCCATCCAACTGGTTTGAATGCTGGAGTAGTATGATGATGGGATGCGGATTGTATGTACATGCACAAGTGTTTATAGTGCCGCACATATTTTTTATTCCACTTTCTCCTCTTCAGCAAACACCATTTTTTTGGGGGGAAGGAAGGGAAGATGAAAAAAGAAAGGATAAAGTATTTCGCGCCAAGTCCAACTTTTTTCTCATTGTTTTATGCATACATTCATGTATGCATGTATGTGTTGAAGAGGCTGAACCCAGTTTCCTTCCTCTTCTTGTCCCTTTTCTCATCTCACACGCAGCAGCCAACATGCACACACATTTCATTTGAGATAGCACCTAAAATAATGAACATACCATTATGATAATCCTAAAGGGTTGGTTGGTGTGCCGTCACATTGGGCGCCCGATCATCATGATCATGATCCTAGCGGTGATGGTGATACTGGTGGATGGCTGCATGCAGGCATGAGGATGGTGCTCACGCCCGCTCTTTCTCCTCTCAGCTCTCTCCTTGAACCTCTCTCCTCTTATCCGACCACGCTTTTTGCTCCCAGCTCCAACCAAGTCAAATATTATGGAGCTTTGCTTCCACTTGACGATGTCGACAAGTTATACGTGAACGGAGAGAGATGATGTTCATGATCATGTTCATCATGATCACCACATTCACCACCATGATGATGACAATGATGCAAAAGGCAGACACACACATACTCTCTCTCTCTCTTGGCTTGTGACTTTTTCCCCTGAAATTGTTGCATACTTGCATGCAATAGTAGTATATAGTGAACATGGTTGCTCACACCCAGAAGCCGACGTACATATAACCTGAATCTAAAAGCCCGTTTGGCGAGGGAAAGAGAATAAAAATCTATCAAATCCATTCAGTGCTTCTCCACTTCCCCTCTCCTCGCTCTTCCTTTGCCCATTTTTACCTTTACTTTAGCACAACGGCCTCACAAAACTGTTGGCAAATAATATTTTGTGGTGTGGCTGGTGCAGCTCCGAGCTCATATGAGCTTTCTACACGTCCTTGCCTCTCATTTATGTTTTTATGCTGGGGGCCATCCCACACTGATACCATATCTTGTCTCCGTCCTCGTCTCTCTCCTCCTTTTATAATGCGAAATGTGAAGAGTTTAAGGCTGAGAGACGCAGTTTATAAGTGCCCAAATAGGAGATAAGGAAGGAAACACGAACCTACGTCCTACACACTACTACCTTCAACTTGAACACACATACATAATAATATGCAACACACACACACACACACACACACACCACTACTCCACAACATGCTATTATTATAACATAACACCACACAATCCTTGCATTCTCCCTTACCCCCATCATTATTTATTCCTTACAAGGAACGTGCCAAAAGGGTGAACATTGTTAGCTTTTTACTTTTAAAATACTTAGCAAAGGTGAATGACAAGTGCATGAAATTTATTTTTCATGATTGCATGGAGAGTAGGCTGTGTACAAACTAGCAAGCAAAAAAGTCATGCTTTTTAAAGAAAGTTTAACGTATCTCCAGCGAAATTAAGGCATGTTTTATTGCGTTCTACGGAGCTAACTGCTGCTTGGAGATAATTCAATGAATTATCATCATCTGAGGAATACATGCTAACAGTGATACTATTATACGGACTAGCGCACCACATCCGAATAAATGTGTATTAAATGGTGAATATTTAGACTTCAAAGAAAAAATCTCAACAACTTGAGCGGCTCTTTTTAGATCAACGAAAATGATTTGAATTGAAGGTTTTGAAAGGGACCATAATTGGCTTCTCTTTGCCCAATCATCAATCATTTGTTTTCGTTTGCATGGCCATGAGACTTTATTGTAACTCAAAAATTTGATGTAATTTGGCTCATTAAATGTTCAAAGAAAAATCCCTACAAAAAAAATTGAAGTATTCGCTACAATCTTTGTTCAAATCCCATACCACATTTTGTAAAACGTAAAACAAGGGTACATTTATGGAAATTTTGTTATATTTGTTAAAGAAAAACAAAATATTTTATCCTGCAATAAATGTATGACATGAATTTTTTAAAATGTTGTACGCTTTATATTGCACATCCATCACATCTTATGTTTAAATAACATGGATATACATGGTGTATGCTTGCGGAAAATGAATGTACATTATGTTGAATGTATAGCATACGTCTTGACAAGGTTATCTGAGACGTGTACGCTGTATTTTAATAAGTTGTGCCAATTTGCCTAAAAAGAAGAAGATTTCTGTATACGTTTCAGATATAAAACTCTTTACACATTTTTTATTAGTTTTTATTCATGAGGGAATAAAGAAGTAGAATAAAAAGTTGTGAATAAAAAAGGGAGCATATGATTGTATTTACATGTTGTGCAGTAATATTATTATTATGAAATTACATGAATGAATGGGAAAGAGGCGGGAAATAATAAGATGAATGAAATTTTGGGCAGAGAGCAACAAACTTTGTAAACAGTCATCACTCATTTTCCTTTGTGGTGATTTGCATTTTTGTTGAAGCAAGATTTATTGTTAGTGTTAAGATTAGAGAAAAGTATGACTGTTTTGGACTGCCAACATATGTTTTGTCATATGTGCATATTATACAATTGTTTGATAAAATACAATAATAATAATGTGGGATTATTCATTGACGTGTGTTTTTGTTGTATATTTTGTTGACTTGTGTAGATGAGCCGATGAAGGAAGGGCCAGATGATTACTACGATAAGGACACGCTGGAACCACTTCCCTACTTTGACCGCAATGCGACTATCAACACAAATCTCACAGTGCAAATGGGCACAGACGTCTTTCTCAGCTGTCGTGTCAATCGCTTAGGAAATAAAACTGTAAGTGCACCGCTTCTCTTTCTCTCCCCTCACACTACACAAAATAGCATTTACTTGTCCTCCCTTCCAACAAGGATAACAAGAGAAAGTCAAACACACAATGGGAAGCCATATGTGATACCATTCCATTATCACATTTCCCTACCACCTCCTCCTCCTCCTCATTTTCTGGTGTGGAAACAAGCTTGCAAATTTTTGATGATATTTCTATACTGCTTGCCTCCTTCTTTTCCCCTCAAATATTCTCCCAAGAATAATAACAGTGCACGGTTTATTGCTCTCTCCAGCCTTTTATTTTGCTTGTTCAAGATCATGACTATACTCACTACACAACAACGCTCATGTCGATCCTCATGATAATAATTATAATAATAATAATAAGAATAGTCAGCAGCAGTACCACCACCGCCACCAACACCACCACCAAAAATCCCGTCTTTGTCCTTTTTTTAAAGGCAGCATATGTGAGCTGTAAAGTACATCAGGCATAAGAACAATAGCCTGTCTCTACACATGTTGTGTACAATAAGAGAAAGTATGTTGATATGTTTAATAAAAGGTTTAGAATATGTGTAAGAATATGTAACCACTTCATCTTTGGCAGAAGCAGCAAAAGAAGGGGGAAAAGAAAGATGTTTGGTAAAGATTTCTTAATATCGGCGATCTGTTAAGTACACAGCGTGTAGTAAGAATATAAGGAAGAGAATAAAAAGAGAGAGAGAGAGATGTTGTTGTCATCTTGTTGTTGTTGTTGTGTCGTCCATGTCCCTGTTGTTGTTGTCTTTGTTGCTGTGGTTGGACGTGTACCAGATTTGACTAATATATTGCTGTTATGAGGACATGTGCAGCAGCAGCAGCAGCATACATGTCTATCTATGCATCATGCAAGAGGATCCCTCTCATTCCACATCAAAGTTTACAACTTTTTTTGAGCTTTTTTTCTCTGCCAGCCAGAGAAATGCTTTGATCCTGCATGCATAATGTAAAATTTGGCAGATATACATGTATGCCTACTTTATACTTTTTTTATAGATATTTTTCTTTTTGTGCGTCCCAATAAAAAGCCTGTTCGTGAAAAGAAGAGAGAGAAAGCCTTACTAATCCTGTGTTGTCATAGGCATGTCAGTCAACTCCCCCACCCAAAAAATGGAACGTGTTATTTGCATGAGCACATGTATATGTCGGCGTTCATTTGTCATGTTTATTTATGTGCCATACTGTATAGAATAGGCATGATTACTATTTATAGAATATTCAAAAAATTATACATCTACAAATCTGTGTGTGTAGCAGCATCTCAGTTTTGAGCTTTACAAAATTAGAATTTTTATTAGAATTAAGTGAGACGGGAGTCACCCTTATTTATGCTCACAAATATTCCTCAATAAATCAGACTTCATATAATTCATATGATTTTCCTGAATAAAGAACAGAAAAAATTACAATAATAATTATATGTTAGGGCACGACGGGCTGGAACCAGTTTTTATTTTTGAGGAATCTTATTTTGATACTTGGGTTGGAAAGAAAACTAGAAAAAAATAAGAAGGAATTCGTAGAGTAAAAAAACAGTTTGAATTGAGTAATATATATAGCACATGTATGCGTTTGTGGGGGGAGGCCGGAATTTTTTAGTGTTATGTTTTTCTGCTCTGCTGTCTCCTCCACCCACGCGTGCTATTTCTCTCTTTCTCGCTATTCTCCTAACTTGAATTATATATACTAGCTTTCCAATTACACATGTGAGCATGCAGAGTGATGTGAGGTACTCGTTTGTATGTGAACTTGAGTGAGAGAGATGTGTGTCTGTGTATATGCGCATAAAAAAATGCGAATAGATTGTTCATGGATTTTTCCACTTCCTATTTTATACAAAAGCAATTTTTTGTTGGGAAACGCACTTACACTCATAGAGAGTGACACAAAGAAAGGTAGACCCTTTACTGGATAGATATACAGACAAACAGAGAGAGAGAGAGAGAGAGAGAGGGAGAGAGTCAAGTATCATCGAGAAGAGGAGCACGCTGCTGCTCCAGAGAAGCAAGTGTAAGAGAAGATGTGTTTCTTCTTGCAAGGGAAAATACTACAAGCAGCAGTAGCAGTAGTAGTCATAATGTGACGGTGAATGATTCTGACTGACTTGCTGTCTTGCTGGTGAGCGTGAAAGCTGAGAAATAAACTTGATGCCTTCCTTTTTTCTTTTCACTTCACTTTCTCCACATTTTTTTGCGAATCCCATCACAAAAGGCTCCCAGTTAGCTAAATATAGAGAAAAAGTACAGCTACCTATGTATATCCTCCGTTTTGAACTCACCAATACACCATATCTTTAATAACGTACATATTTATGTATATATGCGTACCATGCATGCATGCATCCTTCATCCACGTCTCTTGCAATTCATTCAAGTGGCCATGATGCTGACGATGGCATAGTGCCTCTTCTGCACCTTTTATCCATTCTCCGTTCTGGAAGTACACTCTACTCCTCACCTCTCACAATACTCCACTCATCTTCTTTCTCAACTTTACAACATTCACTTTTTTTAACTGATCTTCTTTTTTTGCCAATTTTTATTTTGTGCATTTACATTAGCCGTCTAAAAATAAAAAGGATTCAAGCCAGATGAAAAAATCACAAAAATGTTACGCAAAAGAAAACAAAAAATAATAAAATGCCAAGGTTTAAAACAAAGTTTTGGTGCGCTTGATGCATTTCTGTTATCCTTTTTGTTGCATAAATTTACCATGTGCATTTGTAATGTGTGTGAATTTGGCATACTATTATTGCATTTCGAAATTCTCAAGGATTAATTTTTTTATATTAAAGTTTTCAGTCAAATGCCAGCTTGACATGCATAATAATAATAACATATTGCCGTATATTGTTGTGTTATTCTTGTTTTTATTCTTGTTATTATTCTTGTTGTTATTATTGTTGCTAAATGCATTTGTTTTTTCAACTGCCGACTTGACCTCGTCAAGGGAAAAAAATCTGCTGTAAAATACTGTTGGAATTCGATTTAGCAATAGTCTATGTGTTGCTTTGTTTCCTTTCATTTCGAAACAAATAATAATATTGTTGGTGTAGTTTGGAGTAGTGTTATAGCGACATAGTTAGTTAGAATGTGCATAGCTAGGTACATGTGAAATGTGTCAGTTTTGCAAAGGAAAATGACATGACATATTATACGAGGAACCATGTCTGGGCCTACATGAATTTACTTATGTATGCACAAGAAAATATATGAGCAGTCGGTAGTAGTGAATGAATAGGGTGGTATGTAAGAGCAGCAGCAGTATAAGTTGGCGAGAAGAAGGAAATTTGTTAGTCAAGTAAGTGTAGAATGGTGACGAGAGAGTGGCGGTGGCAAAGAATGGCAAGGACGGAAAAGGATGTTGATGTGATTTACGGCGTGAAATCAATGTGAACGCGCAAAAAATGTGGTAGGCACTGCCACTGCCACTGAAAAACGAGTTGCAAAAAGGTTGTGTTAAAAAAGTGTGTGTGTATGACAGAGTCATAACGCGCCTCACATAACCTATCAAATGAACATCATGACCAGCTGGAGCAGCAATATAAGAGGTTATTATTCAGCAATAATTTCTCTCCTTTCTCCGCTTCCCCTTTCAAAGCCACACTCATTGTGAGCACATGAAAGAGAGGGAGTTAGACACACATACCTATAATAATAATACCTACTTTGCTACATGCTATATTCATGTAGCTACAAACACACACATATCCCATCCTTCATAAACTCTTTTTATAGCCCCACAAATATACGCGCAAAGTGGTCACAAAACTTTTTTTACCAGATGAGTCATGTGTTTGAGCTGTTTTCTATCTCTCCCCCCCCGGCTTTCTATTCTGCGTCTCCACATATTTATCTGTCTTCCTGTTTCAAAGTGAGAGAGGGAGTAAATCCAACCACAATTAGTAGGCATTAGCAAAATATAACTTGCTTTTGTTGTACTAATAATCCTCTTTTGCTGTTGTTCTTGTTGTTAGTGCTGCCTTAGCTCAGCTTAGGATAGAAAAAGAAGAAGAGATTAGGCTGGTTTGTGTGTCTTTATTTATTTGTGTGCGTGTGTCGTTTGTGTGTTTTTGGATGATATTAATCTTTTATGTGTGAAATTTGAACTTCAAGTTAATAGGTGTCAAAGTTATGAATAAATTTATGACAAGTAGCGTAGTGAGTCTGTAGACTCATCATTATTAGGTTATGATCACGCTTTTAACGATCTCCCAATGATGGCTAATGAAAAATGTCTGCCGACTCAAGTCGCTTGGGAACACATTTCAACTTTTCTCCACACAAGCACATTTTTTTTGCTTTTGAACGTTAAACAATAGATTGTGTGATATATATAGACTGGAGCATATTAAAACAATAAAATAATTTGCCCAATAATAATGTAGCCTATGCCGCTATTATCATAAGTTTTGTGAATGTTGACATATTTTTGTGTCTGATGTGCTGACTGACGCTCTCAAATAATGCAAGGTTTGGCATTGGAGTTTCCTGCTGTACTTTTGCAATCTGCTTATCTTCTGTAATGCATGTCCTTTTAAATAATATTATGCTTCATAAGATTCTTCTCTCACTCTCTTGTAGATATAGAGTGAGGTTGAGAAGTTGTGAAAATGAGCTCGGCTACATAATGATGACAAGAGTGAATCCGGAGAAAGTAGCGAGTTAGCAGTCTCGCACAAGTGTAGGAACAGCTCGTTTTTAGAGAGAGAGAAAAAGAGAGTGGAGATGGGTAAAAGTTGAATAGAATGGTTGTAGGATATTCCCAAGGCGACATGTAGTACAGGATGAGTAGTAAACCCGTAAAATTCACGCCTTCGTGCTACTTTCCCATCTATAATGTATGCGTTCAAGCGGTGTCTCTCTTAAAACTCCACTGTCACATGCAAAAGAGAGAGAGAGAGGGGGGGGGAGGCGAGAGGAGAGGGGAAGTGCGAAACAAGTGGCTCCCACAAAACTACACAGTCTCTCTCATTCATTCCACTTGCTACTCATGATCATCATCATGGTGATGATGATGATGCAAGTAACAAGCTTCACTTTGCTTAGCTCATCATCATCTTGTGAAAAAATAACAAGAAGATATGTAGTATATAAATAGCTGAACAAGACATAAGCTAAATAGACTTAAGAGTGCTGATGACCCGCAACTCTTATAAAAGCACATATTTTTAGCTTTCTAGTAGATATGTAGTATATAAATAGCTGAACAAGACATAAGCTAAATAGACTTAAGAGTGCTGATGACCCGCAACTCTTATAAAAGCACATATTTTTAGCTTTCAAGTGAGAAGGAAGGAAAGGGCCAAGAGACACAGACGAGAAGTGGCGGTGGAGTATAATAATAATAATAAATGTATATAAAATGTGTGCAGAGTTGTTTTAAAGTAAAGTGGGATGTGTGAAGAAGGAATGAAAAGTCTACTTTACAAACTGGTTGGCCATAAAATCGGTGCAATTATTAACAAGTAGTGACATACTGCGTTCGAGGAAGAGAAAAGAAGAAGAAGAAGGGAAGTGGAGACCGGGACATGGCAGAGGCAGCACCGCCACTTTTGTTTCCACAAGACAGGGAAACGACTCACTTGCATATTTAGTCCATATATCCCACACATGCTCATACTATTATTATTGAGGCTACAATGAGTACACTCAGAGTATATGCACCTATTTTTGCAAGTTTCGCAAGTCAACTGTCAGCCTGATACACGAGAAAACGATCATTGGAGGAGAAGAGCCCAGTGTCGCAGGGACACTCTTCTTCTTCCTCCTCCTTGTCTTCTCCTTTTGTGTGCATTTGTATTATTACTAGTTTTGTTCATTGTGGTTATGTGAGAAAGAGAGGGAGAGTATATCTGGGGAATGAGAGGAGCCACCTCCTTTTTTCAACTAAATGAACATCAAGGGCTCAAGGTGTGTGGCGGGATGAAGGGGCGACGTGGTGGTGGTGCTAGTAAGTAATGTGCTTCTAATTTGGTTAGTCGGTTCAATGAATGCTCACTTGTCTTTTGCATTGCACACTCCCACCACTTCACACCATTTTAATGAATTAATAGCACCCTCTTCCCAAACAAGGAATATTAGAGCAACTCTCACATTTGCACTTGCACCCAACAACACGCCCGATCATTTTTGTTAAGCAGATCCATTTATACATATGTAGGTATTCAAAGTGAGCTTTATGCACTTGTAACATGGAAACTGTTAAAAATAGCAGAAATGTGCTAAAATTGTAGACAGCTAAATGCTAGTTTATTTGGGGCAAAGTAAATGGGAATTGTGACAGATAAAAAGGATGATGGAAGGGACGTACATAAATACGGATTTGTACACTTAATCCTTTTAGCTATCCCACTAAATTTTGGGGCTAAATCCTTGCGCAGGACTTTTTAAAAATCAGGATGTGTATACAAATGAGGTGGAGAAAAGCAGTGGAGGCGCACCAAACTACAAAAGTGAATACAGAGAGACAAGACAAGGACGACCACAACGACGTCATGATCATCATTTATTTTTATTTTTTTATTTTATTTTTTGGTTGGGGGGTAATAAATGGGAATGATGAGCTGACCATATAAATAATATGATTTCTTTGTCCTTTGCTCTGGTTGGTTGTGTGGTGGAGAAAAGAAATTGTTGGACAATTTTGTGATTAAGGAGCTATTCTAAATTCGAGCCGAGAGCCAGGAGTCATAAATAATATGACATTAGCGACTCGTGTTGTTGGTGAGGTCTCTCTGCCTTGCTGCATGGCTGGAGCAGCAGAGAAAAGGAGAGCAGAGCTGGGATTAGATATATGGGTCAGTTTTAGTAGAGTTTCATTCCTGGTGCTGGTGGGCTGGTGGTGTCCCCATCCCACTAAACACCACAGTCATAGCTAATAATTCTCACTACTCACTTTATTACACACACAAACCTACACATATGTATGTGTCTATGTACATACATACATTGCGCTTCTCCTAGTTACCTTCCCTCAATTTATTCACACCAATTTTATAGCCGCAGCATATATGGCTTGCACAGGGCTTTCTTCTTCTTCTTTTTTCTTCTTCTTGCAACGCTTGGCTCCTTTTGGAGCAAAAGAGATTTTGAGAAAGGCTTTCTGTCTCTATACTACTTTATTGCATCTCTGCCTACCTATATCATAGAGAGAGAGAGAGAGGCCAACATAAAATAGTGTGAAGACAGGTCTGTCTGTTGACTAGTCTCTTCTGGCCACCGGAGCACAAACTCTACAAAAGCATATCTAAATACACCCCTATTCATATACTTCCACATTCCCCCTTTTTCTACCATTCCCAAAAGTTGGCCACATTACTCCTCTTATTATTATTATTATTATTAATAATATACTTATATCCTTATTCCATGTTGTGTATATACTTGTGCAGTTTCATAGAAGTGTATAGTTAGTCGTAATTTTGTACGCTTAACTTGTTATCCTCCTCTTTTGCCATCTTTGTTCCCTTTGGTACCTCTGCTGCTCCTGTGGTCAGCCACTCTTTTCGATCTGTTTGTTGTTCCAACTATCCATCCTCTTCTTCTTCTTCTTCTTCTTCTGCCTCTGTGTATTTAACCATTCACTTTTCTCATTTCATCCTTTAACCCTACTATTTACTACATTTCTCTCTCTCTCTCCCTTTCTTTCTCTGTCTTTACTTTTCGACGTCCTTCCACATGTCCATGTCCAACATGTTTACTTCCATTAGTACACGGGGCTTACAGAAACGCCCACGGAGAAACTTTTCTCCTCTTTTTTTTTTAGGTTTTTTGATGCTCTCATCTCCTTTCAACTATCAACTCTCTCGTCCTCCTATAAACTTTTTTGATCGTCATCCTGTCCTTTATGGGAAATTCACTGAACGTGGAGAAAATACTAAAAAATGTATACGTGTCTTTGTATGTGTGGGTGTATGTGTGTGGCTAATAAAGAGGAAAAACCGGGTTGCTTTCCCTCCACGACCACTCTCCTTCTCTTTCTCTTGATCAATTTTAAACGAATTGGAGTGATAAATTTATTCATTTAATCGACCGACCACTTTTGATATCTTTTCCAAAAGGGTCTCCACTGACCTTTAAAATTAATTTGGTGGTGGTGGTGCAGCAGCAGCAACTTTTTATGTATGCGCTGTCCGACTTCAATTCAATCATATCATTTATTACCTTTTCTTGCTCATTCACACATTTCACTAGATAGTCACAACTATTTACACATTCTTTACACCAATTCTCTACAAACTTCTCTTTTTTTTATAAAAAAAAACTCTACAATTTTAGTCTGCTATATTTTTGCGTCATATCTGTAGTTGCGTCATTAAAACAAATAAATACCTACATAGTTTTTGGTGGGATGTCAAGTCGGCAGTGCAGCGCAACCATGCTATTATTAGTATTATTATTATTAATATTATTATTATTATGAGTCCGCATCTTTATGGAGCAAAATGAACGAGTGAATGGCCGCCGACGTTTTGGGTGACGTGCTTCGTTGAAGATGAATGGAAAAATAGCAAAGGGAAAAAATGAGAGAGAGTAATGGAGCATTACACCCGGTCTTGATATTATATTACTACTACTACCTCTCTACTTACTATTTACGTATATACTACTAATAGGTGCATTACTTACAACAAAGTAATAATGATAACATCTATATCCCTACTTTTTTTACATACCAATCTCTACACTTTGTTCAAGGCAATGCACACACAACACGACCCTACACAACTGGCCAAAATGAAATGTAGGCGTGTGTTCCACCGATTTGTTTTTTTAACTATCTAGAACCCTAACTTTCTAACCCTTTTGGAATTTATTTTTGTTGGCAAGCCTACATTAAAAAAAAAGAATGCTATGTTGGTGAGTGATCTTGCAAAAAAAACGGGAGTTTTTTGCAAGTAAAGAGAATGGTTTAAAAATTGCACATTATGTGCATTTTAGGTAATGGTTCAACTCTGGGGTGTATTTTTTTGTGAAAACTCTCTGACGCTATTTGATATTATTTGAGTTAAAAGTTGAGAGAGAGAAAGAGAGGTGTAGAGGGAGGTATAAAACAAACCCATTTTTGTGTGTGCATGTGTGCCCCTTTGTGGTCGCAGTGTAGGACACATACATACATCCTTACATGCACTCTTTTTGTGGATTCTAGCAACCAACTAAGGCATTTCAAATACACATGAAACGGATTTTCCCCCTTTTCTATCTCTGTTGAACAAACACATGAAATACAAGTAGCAAGTAAACAGAACAAGAAAAAATAAAGAAAAGGTAAAGAGGATGTACAGAGAAAACAGGATGCATGTAAGAGTGGGATTCTCTCTCTCTCGCTTTGTTAGAAAGGATGAAGGGAAATACACAAACATGTCCAGCGAAAATGTTTCATTCTGAAGGATACATACAAACAGGAGCAGCATCAGGAAAAAACGGTTGAATGGGAGGAGAGATGAGGAAAACTAAAAGCTGCTGATACTGGACACCACACTCAAAAAATTACATTATGCAACTCTTCTTTTTTTCATTACAAAATTGGAATCACGACATAACGAAGTATACAAGGAAAAAAGATCGAGTGGATATTGAATGACTCAGCAACTCGTCAATCCCTATCATCGTCGTCGTCCTTTTCAGTTACAAGTTGTTGTTAGGCAAGTGGAGATGATAGCGTTGTAAAAAAATTGACAGGCTAGTTGTTGGAGTAAGAGTGCCAATTTCAAATGTACTTTTTTTTAAAAATGTACAAGTGTTTTTGTAGCAGCTTTTTGGCTCATTTTAACCTTAATAAATCTAATTTTAAAATACAATTTAATGGCAATGTGTTTTCTCTTCTTAATTCCATCTGCACAACTTTGTTTCTTCTTTGTTTTCGAGAAGTGAGGATGATATCCTTTGACAAAAAAACCTTACATGGTATACTCGTTTTTGTTCCAATTCTTGGAATCATACCTAAAAGTTGAGCAATACTTGTATTTTTTTGTTTTCTTGAAAAACGTTTTTGTTGGCTGGTGAAAGTGCAAGTCTTTGTTGATCAAATTTTACAAAGTTACTACACATCTCACTACTTTATTTTCCTTTTTATTTTTTATTTTTGCAAAATAGCGCTTTATTTTAACAATTTATTTTATTTTGAGTGTGTGGTAAAATTGAAAGAGGGTTTAAAAAATCTTTTTAGCCAAGGTGACGGGGTAAATAAACTTTTTACACTTGACTAATTTTGTTTCAAGATAATGCCATGATGATGATTGTGCCCTTTTAAATAGGATGGTTTTCCCCTATTTGTTGTGGCATAATGCATGGGATGCGTTGTTGTGTTGATCCTTTTTAGCAAAAATAGTAAAAAGTTGAGTTGAGTTGTGTGTGGTTGGCATGGATTATGCAGATTAGTGTTTATTTATTTATCTCTTTATATTGCATAGAATACATATTCTTCCACAACACTTGCTTTTCCCTTGTTAGCTTTTCAAAAGTTGACAATCCGCTTTTGAATTTTCTGTGTGTGTGTGTGTAGCTACTTAGGAATGTGAGCATGACGTGTATGTCGTCTCTCTGTGTGCTCTGTCACAACAATTTATCTATCTTTTTTTTCCATCCGACATTGATACCATCGCACAACATTTACAACTATGAATATGTATATCTACTACTACTACTACTACTACTACTACTTGTTATACGAGCAGCAGCAAAAAAAGTTGGAAGATTTAGGAATAGACATAATAATGTACGTATGTATGTGGGCACAAATGAATACTTGAGAAGAATCATTAGAGAGTGTGTATAGGTGGTAGGGAAAGGTAGAGAGATATTTGTAGGTAGTGAGCCAAGCAAGATGCCTGAACATGCCACTTGTACAACATTTATGGCTTCATGAACCCTTTTCCTCGGATTAATTCAACTTCCAAACCAGCAGCCAAAGTCCATTTTATTTTTGCACTCTCTCACTCTATCTCTTTGTTTGGTGACGCCACCTAACACACATTTTCAAGTCAAGTCTGCTCTATAGTTCAAAGCCATGTTTCTGTCTGCTCTTCCCGTAGCACTCTCGCATATTTCTAGCTGGCTGCCAAAAAAAGATACATCAACTCTGGAGAAAAAATACTACATCTCGTCCAGTTTTACTACTAACAACAATGCTTTGGATATATTTTTTTGAAATTCACAATGGTCGGGATGATTATGGTGAAAATATTTATATTGTGGCGGCGGCGGTGGTGGTGGATGTAAAGCCAGTGGAAGTAGTAAAGAAAAGCGAGGATTTGAGAATGATGCTCATGAAATTGTGGGTGAAGTAGCATAAAAGCAAAACATTATGCATTCACAATGGTGAGCTAATGGACTTAATTCATCCTTTATTCCAAAACCTCCAACTACAACACACAGCTAATCTCTCTCTCTCTCTCTCTCTCTTTGCCTGTCTAGTAACTGCTCCCTTTTTATTACTAATGTAGAAAGAACAAGAGAACTGAGAGTAGAACATCATCATCATAAATTTTTTAGTCTTTTATGTTTTTTGAGCTTTTAGGCTAACGTGCATAGTTGGCATCATGATCACATCACATGCTCCTCTTGCTCCTTGTTGTTGGAATACTGGATACAAATGTAGTAGTCAGTCACTCCGTCAGTCCTTCATCACCCACAAAAAATGGCTCTCTCTCCTTCTGTGAAAGAGAAAGCTAATGTTTTGATGCAAGTTACATTATTAAAGTATAAAAGCTCACCCAAAAATGTTGCATAGGTATATGTAATACATATGTACAGAGAGAGACAGAGAGTAGAGCTTATAATACACTTTGCTACATTGCATGTATCTCTTGTTCATCATTTTTGGTGATCATGATGATGCACATGATGGAGCCCCTGCTTGCGAAAAAAGCACCACAAAAGAACTTGAGATTTTCTCCAAAAAGTGTTCATCTTTGTTGTTGGACTGTGGTGATGGAGCAAATTATATAGTATCAGATATCAGTACACCATCCAAATATAAATATCTATTTTTTTATTATCATTATTGCTACGTCGACGAAGAATAAGTTTTTTGTGTGTATGGAAAGGGAGAGGAAGGAGAGAAAAAAGAGAAAAAAGAGAAAAAAGAGTAAAAAGGGGAATTAGTAGGAAAAGAGTGGAGCAGCTATCATGATTAGGTATATATTATGTGTGTCTTTGGCATTTATGTTGGCTGAGTTGAGTTGGGCAAGTGCCCAGTAAGCCCGCGCTAGTCAACTAGTCCACACACACTCACTATTTCTCTTTTACATTATAATTGTTAAAATAGTACAAAAAGGAAGAGGAAAAAAGGGTTGGAGAAGAAGAGCTCTCACAATCATGCACAGGCAGTCAGAGAGAGAGAGAGAGCATATCCATTTTCTCTAGTTTTCTTTTAATACAAATCCCATAATATTGTTTTGAGGAATGGATATGTATATATAATGCATAGGTATATAATTTTTTTTTTTTGCAATTTCTGTATGATATGGATCGGTATTTTGGGAGTGGAGATCAGAGTAGCAGTAGTTATATGTTCTTAAGTAGGCTAGGCACATTGGTTTACTGGTGCGGTTTAGCAGGAGCATGTTAGTTTTATTCTAATGAAAAAATGGTAATTTTTTGGATTGAATACGTGGAGGATGATCACCTCTCTCCCTCAAATCCTCAATTCACAAACACACTCCCGGCCAACAACCACCAACATGGCCACACACATAACCATCAACCAGCATCAACATTATCGGGGAAAAGGAGAGAGAGAAAATGTATGCTTTTGTAAACGAACAAACGCAAAACAAGATTAAGTATCGTTTCAGTAGCCTAAATATATGCTATATGCTTGCCCGCTGCTCAAAAAAAAAAACAAGAAAAATAAAGGGAAAGAGAGGGAAGAGAGTTAAAAGAGAAGAGCCAGCAGGGTTGAATCCAAAGTAGATTTGACGACGTGGCTAGAGAGAAAGCGAGTACACGCTCAAAATGATAAAAGTCTAATAATAATAATAATAATAGTAGTACATGTCATGGTGGTGGTGCTAGTAGGATTCACTAATAATGTCAGTATCCTCAAACATTATCTAGCTCTCTTTTATTGTAGCACAGACACACACACGACGGCTAGCAACAAACATAACTACTCATATGGCAATTCCACCACCACCACACAAAAACACCAACAAGAACAAGAAGAATAAAAAGAACAACTAAATTTGGTATAAAAAAAAGGATGATGATAAAAAATATGAAATAGTATTAATATTCTGGGTGAGCACAGACCTCAACATAATTTGATACATTTGTTCGGTTAGGTAATACATGCTGGATATTTATTTATAGTTTAGCCGACACCGCCACGGCACACTCCCACCACCACAACCACCACCACTACTACTGCTGCTACTACTACACAGATATATGTGCACACCCATCATCTTGATGCTGCTTACTACTACTACAACAACAACAAGCACGATTAGGACTACACAGCCATACAAACAAAAAAAGTGTGGTGGTTCATCTGCTGTTAGATGACCATGATGATCATGATCCCATTACTACGCTCTCCTTCTTTCTCTTCTCATCCTCCTCAAATCTTTATTCACATTGCTCAACTCGCATACTACTATATACCCATCTAACATACACACAAACATGGTTTTATTTAAAAAGTGTACACATGGAAGGTTACAACTTGCTTTAATGTTTTCCATAAAGCATGCGAGATTTGGTGTGTGTGTGTGTGCTTTCCCTGATGATGCTAATGGTCATCTTTCTCCCCACTGAGCATTATTTACGTGCCCTTTTTTATTCTCAGCATCTGAAACTCTCACTCCATCTTTTTTTGTTACAATTCTACTACTAACGACACACAAACACACAAAATGAGTGTGCACATCCTATGGCCCATGTGAAACTAACAAATATGTTGAATAAAAAACGAAAAGGGGCTTTTCTAACACGATAGGAAAAAAAATACATGTCTTCTTTTGCTGCTTGTTGTTGTTGTTGTTTGTTGCAGCAGCATCATTTCTTGCTTCTTTCACAGCTTCGATTCTCTTTTTTAAATTATATTTTCCTCATGTCAGCTTCCTCTTGATGCGGGTCGTGTGGTGGTGGAAGGATATTAGGACATACATAAGTAGGTATTATGGTGGATAATGTATTAAATGTAAATTTATAGCTGGCTACATATATGGCTAATGCACTAATGCATGTATGTATCTTGTCTGTGTGTATAAATATGCGGTGGCGGTGTTCCTCTCTTGATGCTGCTCCTGCTCCTCTTGTTGTGCGTGTAATGCTCCATTTTTTGTGCTTATTGTGCTTTCTCCTCTCGTCTCGCCGTTCCACCAGCTACCCACCTAATCCACACACATAATTCCACTTTGATGCATGTATTCATCCATGCATGTCTTACATGACGTGCATGTGTGTGTGTGTTGGCGGGGTAAAAAGGCACTGCTATATACCTCCTTCCCCTCCACCTCCTCCTCAATCTCCAATCAATCTCTGCAGACACTGTGCCACCCAAACTCAACTTGCTCTATGCACAATCATATTACTGTACAACACACAAGTAAACCAACCTAATAGTATGCTAGAGAGTTTTTTTGGATGCCTAACATGGAAATGTAGCAACTATATCTCTGCTTAAGCCTACTTTAAAAATCTGTCCTGTCGTTATATATAATCAAGGTTGTGTGACTCTGACGCATCTTTCAACGTTATCTGCAGCATGAGCATCTCCCTCTCCTTTCTCACTTTCCTCCAATTCTCTCCAGTCCTTCCAACAACTCATTATGAAATCCGTAGCGTACATCCCTGTTGGAAATATTGAGGAACTAGGCGGACATTTATATTTGATATTTGTGTGTGATTTCAGATTTCTTGGATGAAAAGGGATGAGAAGAATAATCTGAAACTGCTCACATACGGCCTCCTCACGTACAGTTCAGATGCGCGTCAAAGTCTTCATTTTGAGAGTCCAAACGACTGGCAGCTCCGACTGACGGCTGTGCAGCGATCCGATGCTGGCTCATACCAGTGTCAAATGTCAACTCACCCACCCAGAATACTTCACTACACTCTCAACGTTGTAGGTAAGCTCAAAAAACTACTAATCCCTCACTATGCACTACTACCATCTCATGTGTTCAAGGTAAAATAAATACATATTTAAAAAATAGTAATAACAAAATGTGTACACGCAGCACTAAATCTTCTCGTCATCTTGAATTTGTCTCGTTTCACCTTCCTTTTTTATTCTCCGCTTCATGCAATTTTTCATGGACGCAGTCAATTCAATAAGAAAAATAAATATCTATATACATAATATGGAGAGAGAGCGTCCAAATGTATATTATTAGCATGTTCTTGTGCGAGAGTCATGAAAATATATTCCTCCCCGGAATATCAAAAAGGGCATCGTTTATGTGCCTGAATGTATAAGTTGAATTATGAGGGAATGAGGATAGGCGTGTGCATTTTCTCTTTTCTACGTGGTCATCAGGATCCAGCGTCTCCTCCCGTTCCGGCCTGCTATCCATATCATGATCATGATCACGACATGACTTATATGCCTCCAAAAGAGTTCAATAGACGCCACACTCATTCATTCATTCATACATATTTTTTGCTTCTTCTTCTTTTGACGCTTTTGTCCAGTCAAGTGAACTGGTCTGATTGGAATCTATGGTGGCGGAAGGGCAACTTCACAGTTATGTGTGGTGCTCATCAGATTTCTCTCTCTCTCTCTCTCTCTCAAGTTTATGATCAACCTTGTGTGTGTATTTTGTAGCTAGCTAGTTTAGGCATGGAAAAGTATTGAGCGTCCTCCTGTGTCTCCACTAAATCAAAGTGCAATACCATATATATAGTTTTTTTGTCCACAAAAAAATGCTATCTATTTTCAATCCCTTTCAATCAGAGAGAGTACTATACCATTTTTTATATGCATTTCATTGGTTCTGAAAAGTCATAAAATATTTTCAGCTGAGTCATTCCTCACCAGAGAATAAGTGGAGAGAAAAAGAAAGTAGCAAAAAATACAAGTAATATTTTTTGCCATGAGAAGCTCATAAAATCTTTCACATTTTTTTGATGATGTAAAAAATGAGAGAGGGAGAGATGGTTAGTGTAAAAAAGAAATGAGAAGAAGACAAGTTTCTCTGCACTACTTGTACTACTACAAGCATTCCCTTTCTTCTTTGTGAACTCTTGTAATGCTTTGTGTAGGTTTATAATATTATCGTCGCTCTGCTACTACTACCCCTCCTACTATATGCACTCTCATGAAAAACCTCTTTCTACGGATCATGTTAACGCTGCGACACATGTGACTCTCACTCTCTCTTTGCTCTTGGCTTACTTTTCATGAATTTTCAAGAATGATGAAATTGAATTATAAGAATAGTGTGTAATAAATTCCGCGGTTTTTATTCCTTCTTCTCCTCCTCAATTTTTTTGGGGCCACGAAACACGCACAAACCTACTCTCTCTCTCTCTCTCTCTCTCTCTCTCTCTATCTCTCGCCCTTGTGTACTCATGTTCAGTTTGGCCTTCTCCTTGTCTCTTGCGCTCTGCTCCCTCAAGCTCAAAAAAATGACAAAGGGGAAAAAATAAGGACAGAGCATTAGAAAAGGGGGAGGCAAATGTGAACAAGAAAGAAAGAGGGCAAGCGGCTTACTTCAGCAGGACAGGAAATTCCTGGCAGCGCAACAAAATGTTTTTTGAGCATACTGCCGCTGTGAGGAATTTCATGCAAGAATATACACACCAGAAAAAAATCTCAGTTGTAAAGAAGAAAACGATATCAGAGAAAGGAATTAAAATTAAGAGCATGCTCAAATGAAAGAGAGAGAGAGAATGTGTATGT